>JBBMJY010000016.1:12623299-12653404 GCA_037833715.1 Toxotes lorentzi
TTAAAGTAGGGGAGTCTAAGTTCTGGAAAAGCAAATCCTTATGTCGTGTGAGCAGTAGCTCATGGTGGCTAACGTTTTAGATATAGACATCCCTGTGTAACTGAATTGACTGCTGTTTGCATTTAAATGGTACACGGTTGTCTGCTTCCACTGTGGTACGGCACTGCTTCTTCTTGCTGCGGAAATCATTTTTTCCACATGTTTTTGGAAAACACTTCGGGAAATACACTTGCTTGTCTTTAGACACGCAGAATGAAATTGTTATTGATTTTCTCATCTGTAAGCGGATTTCCTAATATGGTCGACCGTTCTTATTTTCTAGGCTTTTAAAAAAAAACAAAAAAAAAAAAAAAAAGAAGAAGCTGTGTGGAAGACTCACCCTGAAGTGAAATGGTCTGAGCAGGTCAGAGATGTGGCTGGACTGCACGGTGTGGCGGCCGTGGCCGCAGTTTCCACCTTTAATTGGCAGTTCCTCAGCATTCAGCAGTGAATGGTGAAGAGGATCCACACCGCTGATTGGCTCCAGGTAGTAGGTGTCACTAGAATTCAAGGATATCAGGCCCCTGTGTTGAGAGAGAAAAGAAGAGGATAATGCTTGAGGCACCACAATGGGATACAGGTTAGGAAAAGAAGGTATGAAACCTTAAACACTACACATTCTAATCTCACAGAAGTCTGAGTGAACTACCTCTGCAGAGCCCAGGGAGATGAAGATTACAGCTCATCACTCTTCCACTGGTTTCACACTCCCCCACTGAACCCACTCATGGACTGAGGTCTGTGCACTGTGCATTTCCCATAGAACACACAGGTAAACACTGCTGGAATGCATCCTTTAGACTCCAGCAAACGCACACTACACAAGCTGTTTGCTTTCATTCCACTGAAACTCTACGATCCTCTTCCTGCTATATCAAACTGCCCGTCAAACACAGCGACTGTAGCATGAATGAAACTCATCTGATCGTGACCTCTGACCCCAGCTCCAGTGTAGCTAATATCAACAGCATTTTAGAATTGGTAAATCATAAATTTACTACAAACTTTAAAACTACATAGAAAGGACATTTGTATAATTCATTTATTATATTTGAAAATAGCAGAGAGCAGTCATGAGGATATCTTTTATTGTCGTTTATGTTCATACTTAAATAATAAAATAATAAAATAAAACGCTACTGTAGAGGCCAACAAATTTCGAAGAAATCTACCTATCCATCTCCGTCCTGACCCTGAGAACTAATGATTCATTCAGGCTCTGCTCGCTGTGGCTCAATACGCATTTGAAGTTCGCATGAAAACTATTTCACCTTGTCTGTGAACGTTTTGTCGGGGTTGCTATTTATTTCACAGCGCACACAATAGGCACAAAGAGAATCCAATTGGGTTTTTTTTTTTGTGAAAGGAGTTGTGCTGGTTAGTCTGCTCATCCTGCACTTGCATGACCATATGAGCACAGCTGAGCTCTGAGACATGCTTTGTGAGAAAATAGTGAGTTTTTTTTTTCTTTTTCTTTTTTCTTTTAAGTAATTATACGTCCAAGGCTGTTTAACAATATAACCTAAAGCCATGTAATTCATTCCGAGTCAATACAAAATAGCTCGTTATGGCATGAAAGTTGCCGACAGGAAAAATGAGCCGGGGGGGGGGGGGGGGGATGGACTGCTGGAGGACTCGAGATAAGAACAGAGAAGGTCAATGCTAAAACCTCGACAAAAAAAGTTCTGATTCCCCAAACTCTGTTATCCTGTGCAGTGGAGTCCTCCGGTTAACTGCTCTTTTTTTTTTTTTTTTTTACAATCAGCAAGATTTTTCTTTTGCACTATCATCGGTTCGTGCAGGATCGTGCGGCTCGGCCATTACAAGGAAAAGCCTCACTTTCACTGTTTGTGAAAGACATTGTTGATTCATAGTTTATGACAGCGCCGTTGCCTAGCAGAGAAAATGTCCGTGCTGACCTATGACAGGACGCTTTCATTCTGGCTCCCAGAAAACAACAAGCGTCACGTTCCTCTCTCCCTGCTTAATCACACCAAATCCCTGTCATTTTTCTGCTGATTTTATTTGTCTCCTGCCACACCTCTGTGACATTACCGTTTCATGTTCAGGGGGCCGTTACTCTGCCTGCTAAAATACCGTTTATGTTTGTAAGAGATTTAGTGGAGGCTTTTTCCGGGACTGATTTATGAGGAGGGGTAATAGTAGAGTAAACACTGTTTCTGCGATCATCAGAACTTACAAGGAAAGCAAAGGTCAGTTTGCACTTTAAAACGACTCTGTTCAGCGTTTATGAGACGAGAGACAGAGCAGATGATTTGGTTCTTTTTAGAACAAACTGAGGAGGCTGTTTAATGGGAGAAGAACAGCTAGAGTCTTACTGCCGTAGGATTTAAAGCTTATTCTACTGTTGATGTTAATGAAAGACTAATCTCCCAAACTCTATCTTGTATTTTGGGCTTAGTGATTTGGACTCTCAGTCAAAAGCATGTGGGATTTATCAGTATAATGTTGAATATCATCACAAAGGTAATAAACATTACAAAAGCAGCATCTGCAGTGCTAATATTCAGATGTTTTTGAATGCTCTCTAACAGCTTGGAGCATTTTTCTTACTGCTTTCATGCTCAAACTCACATCCTGAAGTTTATTTTTGACCTCAGGAACTTTAGTTTGATGAAATAACGTTTTACATCTTAGAGTCTGTTTCCAGATGTTGGGGGAGTACGGCTTTACATGTGAAAGCAGTAGTATAAAGCCTTTAGTGCCTCCAGAGGGCGCTGTGTGAACTCAGATAAACGTCCTCAACTGATGTCACTCAAGTCATTGTGAGTTGAGTCTGACTACAAGTCTGACCAGTCTGCGGCACGCTACAGTCACTGGGCTACATTAGCATGCTATTAGCATGACCCACCGCAACCTTGGACTGAATTAGCCGGAGTCACGTTGCACTGTGGGTAATGTAGGCCAGGTTTTGACAAGGAAGAGGGACGATCTCTGTGGATGTGCTGCATCGATTTTAATCCTCCCACTTACTTACGGCCTGTTCCAGAGCTTTCTATCGCATCTCATTTAACATGTAAGTGAGGATTAATCATTCAGATTCTACATTATAGCCTCGTCATATATGAAAAGCAAGCTGAGACATTAAACCAGTGGAGGTCAATAGAAGGGAATCGGGTTCCAGTTCTCTTTATGTAAGGCTGCGTGACCATAACACAGCCGTACATAAAGAAACGTAATGGCTTAAAACAGTGTAATCACTGTTTGTTTTCCAGTCCACGAACATAACTGGCATCAGTCAGCCCACGTTTGGGCGGCTCTGTGAATGACTGGACATTTAGAAAGCATTTACATTCTGCTGGCTTCCAGATCTCTCTATTCACCCCCCCCCCCAACCCCTCTCCCCCCATGTCTGCTCTGTTCTCATCAAAGCTGCTGTCAACAGGCAGCATCTGGCTACCTTCCCAGATCAGGACAGAGGGACTTGACGAGTGCTGACAGACGTGTCAGCACCGAAGCAGCCACAATCCGAAAAGAAAAATATAAAGATTTTCTTCCAACTTAATGCAAAACTTCCTCAAACTCTTTATCTGTTTAGGTTTACTGAACGGGCGTTTGAATGAATTCCTACTAAAGCCCCCACTGAGCTGTAATTTGATGTCTCTTTCATTGGATCAAACTCATGACTATATATCTACATAAATATATTTTTTTTGGGAAGCACATCCTGAGGACGTGCTGGCGTCTTTGCCAGGAGAAAGCTTCAGTCTGAGTCTCTGTCTGAGGCTTTTAAGACTTTTAAAAACTGCTGCCTGGATCCCCCCCCCCCCAGGATGAGATCAGTCAATTTTGTGACAACCTGAAGAAGAGTGAAAAGAAGCAGAGCTCTAAAAGAGCAGGCTGAACTTTCTGTGCTTGTGTTCAAAACGTGTTGAGGGCGAACTCCAGGCTCAGCTGTGCAAACATTAAAGCTGTGCGGTGAGACTTTCAGAACGACTGCATCCCTGTGTCTACAGGTCTAAATCCAGGTGAGCCAGGTGAGGGGCTGCGGCTGACTGTAGCAGCGTATTTCTACACCATTACAGTCCAGGTTAGCAGTGTGTCAGTAGTCAGTAGTAGTTAGCACCGTTAGCAAGAAGGTCCTGAGGTCGAATCCACCGGCCTGGGCTGTGATAGTGTAGTGTTCCTGGTGTACCCCCCCACCCATCGCCCGGTGTAGGATTGGCTCCAGTCCCCCCATGTCACCCTTAAGATGCTGTGCTTCAGTTTGTCTCCAATCACATCTGCGATTAATTAATCAAATTACCACAAAGTAATTACAACCACAAAATAGGGTCTCGGGGCCCTGAGGACAGTTGCCCTCTTTGCTCAGTAGGTAATCCAGCCTTGATTAGTATCGACTTTTTACTTAGTGACTCTCTCAGACCGTATCCTGTGGCAGCCTCAGTTTTTACCCTGAAAATCAGGCTGTTATTTTTTTGTTTTTTTCCGTCCTTTCAGTGCGGAGAGCAGTGTATATAAACAAGCTGCTGGTTATCATCCGTGTTTGTTATGGTGGATGTGACAGTTCATTACTTACCAGTGGTTCAGTGTGTTTTCTTGTGCATTTACACATTCATAAGGTTTATGCTCCTTCCTGACTTTGTTCCAGGCTTAACCAGTAACGGTAGCTGGCAGCTCTGGAGCTAGCCAGATCCAAAGGACTGTATTTCTTAATAACTTTGTTATGGATGATAGTGCATTAATCAAACGCGTGCATTCATATTCATGAGACATCAGCAAAGCTTTGCCCGCAATAACAGTAAAACACTTTGAATCTGAATGACCTCAGTAAACCTGCTGTAATTTGTCTGGGTCAAATCAGAGCAGCTTTACTCCAAC
Source organism: Toxotes lorentzi (assembly GCA_037833715.1). Lineage (NCBI taxonomy): Eukaryota > Metazoa > Chordata > Actinopteri > Toxotidae > Toxotes > Toxotes lorentzi. The sequence goes on from JBBMJY010000016.1 coordinate 12,628,181, forward strand.
TGGAAAACAAAAAAACACAAACTGTAACAGGATGAATCTCCAGCTGCTGACTGTACCTGACCCCTGAGCATGTGCTGAGAGCTACCCAGGACTCTGGATGTCCTTTTACACAGCCGTGGTAGAAGCAGTGATCCTGAAAGAGAAAAGAGTCGACGTCAGTACTTGATATTTCATCTGGGGGGAAGCTTTAAAAAACGATTTCGGCGTTTGCGCCTCCGGCGCAGCCAACGATGAATCAATCCGCTGGATCGACTCCGTGGTGGAAGCGTCCCTAAAGCCAGGCAGGTGCTCCTGTTCCATGACCACAGCCGCCTAGCGTAAGGAATCAATAATGACACGCAAAGCTCTTTAAAGCAAAGCAGCGTTCGAATGAAGGCTAGAGCTGAGCCGCTCGAACGTCCTGATAATGAGGACTGGACATGAATTTATCAGACTTGTAACAAAAAAAAAAAAGAAGAAGAAGAAGAAAAAGCAGAATTTGAAGAACTTTAATAAGAGGGAGACAGGCTGCCTGAGGGGGTGACGGACACGTGGAATCAAAGCTGGAGTGACTCACTGGCTGAGTCTTGTTATCATACAGAGCCAATGTTTCCACACTGCCCTGATAAGCAGCATCAACACGTTAAGGGAATGAGACACACGGCCGTCTTTGTGAGAGATGATGAACAACCTAAAAAGTTTTGTGACACGTGCTGTCTGTTAGCTAAGCCATGCTAGTTGAATTATCTCCTCTAACAAATGCCTCTGCTGTTTTCACAAACAACAACACATAGTTTCGAGGTGTCGTTGATGGTTTTTGCGGTTTCATCGCAGCACTGGACCAGGAGTGGTGGACTGGGCTAAAAGTGTGTTAAGAGACTGCTCAGCTGCAGCTGGGTTTGTTTCTGAAAAACACAACGATCAGACGTCTTGATTGTTAAACTATTTCGAAATGTGTCGATTACAGGCCTATAGCTGTAATTTTCCCTCACAGGCACATTTCAGTCAGTCTATCTCTTGCACCTGCGCCCTTTTTACAGCAGATATTTAGAAAATGCTGCAGTCATCCAGGAATTATCCACTGCTCTGCATAGAAACAGTCCACTGGTCCTCATGGACGTGTTTGCGAATATACAGGTTGGAGTCTTTTGTGACATTAGTGGAGGATTACTGACATTTGAATGCTTCATTTTTACAATGAAGGCTAATGGACAGTTCACGTTCCAAGATGTAGAAGATGAGCAGATTTAAAGAGCACTGCACCTTTAATGATTTCCAAAAGCAACTCTGCACATGAGTCTGAAGACCAACCGCTCATGCTGAGAAGGGATTTATCAGCGCACGGTTTGAATTATGCCCCGCATGTCGATTTGTGACTATTCAAAAGTCTCTGTCAACTCATCGGAGCGTGAAATGAGCTCTTTCATTTGAACAGCGGCAGCAGGAGAAGCGAGTGCTCCGTTAAAGCCGACGTACAAATCTGCCGTCGGTGAGAGCGCTCCCCCTGCCAGCTCCCAGCAATTAGCCTGGGCACATGGATGGGGGATGTCACGTGGTTAGGATCTCGTTTCAGGAACTGGAACCAAACACAAGGGATTAGAAGATTAAGGAGACAGCTCTAGGTGTGGCCAGTCCACCAAATAGACTGTCTCCATCCAGTGTCTCAATAGAAATGTAGTCAAATGTCAAATGTTAAAAAAATCAAATAGGATTAGAAGTGGATTAGACTTCACGCTAAACCCAATGTCTTTAACCTTTTGGGGATAAAAGCTTGTGGAAAGCATGTTCGATAAAGAAGCTACCTCTGAGAACCTGGACCAGACCTGAGATCATTCTTTGATCTCTGAGGATTCAGGGCAAAGAAAAAAAAAAAAAAAGTGTTCAAAGATGACGTCACCTCACTTTGCCACTTGAATTCTGGAAAATATCACTTTGCAGAATGAAGCGTTTCTAGAAAAAGATCCATGTGATCTTTTGAGAGGATGAAGAGCCACTTCAGTGTTTAACACAGGAACAGAAACGCGTTCTGCCAAACCACAGAGCAACCCCTCAATTTATTCCCTCTCATCTGCAACAAACAGCATTATTACAACTGTCTTTATATAAACGTGTCCTTCAGCTCTGTCCTCAAGCCCGTCTCAGTGTGTTTGAGAGTGTTAGAGAAAGGCAGTGAGTCAGTGTGTAGGTAGAGACTGACAGGGGACTGGCATTGGTGTATCATGGTCAAACATACAATGGTTATAAAGATCCTTGATTCCTTTACTCGACTTTCTTTTCCACTGTGGCAGTTATTGAAAACCTCTGGAGGAGGACTTCGCTCAGTTCACATTTTTTAATCTGTTTTCAACTTTAGCTTTTCAGTTTGGAAAAGTTACACATCACATTAACAAAGCATAAGCGTACATAATTAGGCACACAGCCAAAGTCCACTGAGGACAAAAGGATGATTTTTTTTTTCTCTCCCTGTGATACAGCACTTAAAACACTTAAACCACCTCTGATCATCAAAAGCTCTTGAGATGTGAGACGTCTGCGAAGATTGAAATCAAGAGTAACTTCAGTGGGTGTGAAGAGGATTGTGACTTTGCACTAAATAGTGTTGATGAAAGACCAAAGAGGAATGGAATGTGTGGCATTTACTTTGTGTTCCTGCAGGATGATGGGTATTCTTTGTAATGTAAACCTACTAGACTTAAAAGAGTATCTTTACTTCTGTGGACTTTTAATTTGTAGACATTACATTCTTATACAGTGTCTTATAATAAAAAAAAAAAAACCCACATTTTCTGAGTTTTTAACATTTAAAATAAACTTGAATTTAATCTGTCTGCCTCTGGCTTTAACTCTGATGCCTTTATATCTGCTTGCAGTTAAAGAACAGCAGCCTCTGCTCTGCTCTGTTCTGTGAAGCTCTCCTTCTTTAATGAAGTTCATCCAAATGGGACCTGGTGGCAGTTTAATATAGAATCCTGAACATCCTCAAAAACAGGATTGTTTGTTTTCATGAAATATATTAGATTTGGGGACAATCTAATATTTTGTGACACTTACTGATGTTCCTTCCATCTTTCAGTATTTACATACACATAGGTTAGGGTATACTGTAGTTTAGAGTATTTTAGAATAAAGAGCAATGATAGGAGTGTGTTTTAGAGCTGCAGCTTAAAAAGACAAGGAGATACAGCTTCCTACAGACTGACTTCAACCTGTCGCTTTGTACTTACAGTGTAATTCTGATTGGTCACAGTCACGGGCTGTCCATCTTCCATGTAGTAGGTCTCTGTGAAGTCCGGACCTAAAAGCTCGCTGGGAAAGAAAAGAACAGAAGAGAGAGAAGAGTTAACTTTTGAATTATACCTGTGGAACTTAGGTAGAAACAGGACAGAACACATTTGAGCAATTTCAGGATTGGAGACCAAGTTAGAAGTGAACGTTTCTGCTCTACCTTGTTTTGTCATCGGATAAAGTCGAGGTCTAATAAACAGCGTCGGGCTGCGAGCGACTTGGCAAAACAGCGGGTTTGTTCTCCTTTAGTCAGCTAATGACGTTAGCTGATGATATCGGCTAATGTCGTTAGCTCAGCTGGCTAAGAGACTGACAGCAGCTGAGTGCGGGGTTGCTTAGCAATAACGAGGCTCGTTTCCTGAATCTCCTCGAATAATCAACAGGTTTCAGTGCCACACAGTGTGAGCTTAGTGAATTCTCTTTCTTCTTCTCGCTTGTTCCCACTAGACATGTTACATTTCAGCCATGTATTTGATCAGAATACATATTAGAAAATCAGCACCTTAGGGTCAATTCAACATTTCATCAGAATTTAATCAGAACTTCTGTTTGATGACACATTCATTGTCGCCTTTTGACGTCACTCACTGGGGAATGCATGGATCACGGCTCGGGAGCTACATATTTTTGCATTTATGAGGCAGAGAGAGCCTCATGAAAAGATGCTACTGACTGCATTGTGGGAAATGTAGGCTCCAGCGCTTTAGAAGCTTGTCCAATATCAGAGGCTAAGAGTCAGTACATCTTGGCCCCTGCTGCTGTCAGAATGTCAGCTGCTGGTTGCTGACGGATGACACGAATGAGAAAAAATCAACAACCACTTGGGTTCGAGAGCCTTCGTTCTCGCATAGAACAAACAGGCAACACGCGGAGAGAGCGGCGACCTCCGTCGTTGCCGCCGTGCAGGCTCAGAGTAACAAAAGCAACTGTCTGATGTGCGAGACTGCGCTCTGTCTCCTGCTACACTACGCCTGCCGGATCTGTGCTTTGAAGAAAATGCAAAGTCAGACAAAGCTTCAGAAATATTCATAGCCTCTTCCTTTGCTTGCTGATGTCCCCCCTGTATGATTTTCTGACATCGCCAAGCTTGATTGCAAAAAGCATAATCTCCTCCAAATTAAATGCCGGATCAGCAGGACTGGAGTCTTTCATGTTGAACGAGTTGGGCGTTGATAACAACAAGAGACAGAGTATATATATATATATATATATATATATATATATATATATATATATATATCCAGATGCCTTCAATGCACTGAATTTGATTCATCTGTTAGTTACTTATCTCATGCAAATTCTTATCTTGTGGAGCTAAACTTGTCTTTGCTGCTCTGCTGAGAGAAAGCTTGTGGAGTGCTGCTCAAGATAAAGGAAAGAGATTGTTGTTTGATGTCTTTATGTTCTGCCCAGCTCCTGCTCTTAGAGCTTGCTTTGAAATTGAAAATTGGGTTTCCTGCTTTATTTTGAATTTTTTTTTTTTTTTATGTGTGTTTATGCTTGTTTTACTTCCTGGCCTTGTGATTGCCTGCCCCGCCCTGATTAGTTTTACCTGTCCCCAATTACTCTTGCCTTTGTTGTGTATTTAGTCTCTGTGTTCCCCTCACTGTTTGTCAGTTTGTCTGTTGTTGTTCCCTGTGAGAAGTAGTTTTGTTGTTTGTTCCTGTTTTTCTTGCCTCTCTTTGCTACTCATCCACCTGGTTCCCCACCTCCTATCTGTAAACCTGGTTTTACATTATTAAAGTATGTCCACTGCATCAGCCTGTCTCTGTGTCCCATTCCCCTGTCTCCTAAAAGGTCACCTCACAACAAAAATGCATTGGCTCCATTTTAGCCTGCTGGGGAGAAAAAAAGAAAAAAAAAGGTGACATTTGTCATGTCTGGGAATGAAGGAGTTGGTTGTCAAATGCCAAGACGTCCCTGGACAAACGCTTCAGTGTCACACTTGTATGGATCAGTACCACGAGGACGCCTGGCCTTATTCGGCTGAGTCGCTGACCAGGCAGGAGAAGCACACAGCAGCAGATCCCTGAGCACAAATGGGCAAATAGAAGAGGGACATAAAAAGATGTGCCCAGTCTCCATTTGGTCCCGGGGGCCCTATTGTATTATTCATTGAGGGGGGATCGTAATGTAACATAATCCAGCTTTCTCACCCTTTTTACTCCAGACAATTTGCTCTGCTATATAAAAAGACTGTCTTATGTGGCAGTCTGCTAAAGTTAATTCGATTGAAGCTCGTCCACAGACAGCCGTGTGAGAAATTCAGCTCCATCTTATTCAAGCCAGTGTTTACACAGCATTTTCATTAAAGGCAGAAGGAAGAAAAAGCTGCTTGCTTTTCATGGCAGGTCACTGTTTTTTTTTTTTTTTGTTTGTTTTGGGTTTTTTTTTCAAGCTGTCAGGATGGCGGTAGCCATCAAGCTGTCAGTCAAATATCTCCTGCAGCTTAATTTAAAAAAAGCTGGCAAAGAGGGCGATTAACTCCTCCATGAAACCTTGAGGCTTTGCCAACGCAGGATGAAATGTGCACCCGCCGTGATCACCTGCTCGCATGATAAACGACCTTTGTCCTGAGGCAGAACAACGTGGCGCCGATCAGCGCGTGTGAAATGTGTAGAGGTCCGCAACTCAAGCAACCAAGCTTGACTGAAGCTGTCAGGCTGTCAGCTTGTGGTCAGGCCAGAATCAGGTCAGGTGTTCTACATCAGTGTTGATGGTGAATGCACTGGATCTGTTGAGCTGCTGTTCATCTCTGTGCTTTGTTTCTACCAGAACAAATGACCTTATTTTTTTTGGGGGGGGGGGGGGGAAATGAGATATAGAGAGAACAAACGTGTCAAAATGAAATTGATTTTGTATATGGATGTGGTTATTTCTGGGGCAACGCAACAAACCATTCCTCAGGTCCACATCGCAACATGAACGAGTTTTACAGCCGCGCTCCAGAAAAGGCGAGGACTGGAATTGATTCTGGTGGTTAATTCCTCTTTGTTTTCTCGCGTGTGCGAGCGGATGTGGAACAAGTCATCAGCAGCCCTGATGCTGAATAATTACACAAACACACCCATCTTTTTGCCTCTCCCTCAGAGCGTCGGCTGCAGAGCCACCGCCGGTGTAGCTGGGGTCAAACCGCTGCGCTGCTTCCAAGAATAAAAGTAATGGACTATTTTCCAGGCAAAAGGAAAGCAGGCGAGCAGCCTGGCTTTGGTGTGTTGATATAATTTGCTCTAATGAGCAGGCTGAGAGGATAAGCAGCAGGACACAGCTATGTGTGTGTGCCTGGATGTTACTGGGTTTTGTTTTGTTTGGTTTTTTTTTTGTTATACATGATCTTTTCTCCTTTTGGTTAGCAAAGCTCCTATATCTTGGTTAAACAAGCTATAGGAGAAAGCACAAGGGGAGGGGGAGAAGAGAAATACAAAGGATAGAGGTATGATGAGTGAAAGGAGGGCTGTTACTGTCAGAGGTAAGGAAAAAAGCTACAGGGAGCTTGCTTGGACATGGTGATAAGATGTTGTTCGTGTGTGATCCCTCAAGGAAAATACTGTTTTCAAACAAGAACAGCAGCTACAGACACCTGTATGGTGAAGGTTTGGTCAGGTTTTGGTTCATCAATAATTCATTGAGCCTATAAAGTGTCATAAAACAGACTTTAAGTGAGACGACACAACTTGTGAAACCAGTAAAAAAACAACAACACATTCTTCCTCTTATGAATGAACTCAGAGGCAGAGCCTGCCATGATGAGCTGCATCCATCTGTGCAGTCCATATTTGGAAATGAAGTTGGTATTACGAGACATGGCTAAAATTGAGGTTGTTTATAAAAACAGTTTTCTTCAGCGTTACCTGCTGACCCAGCAGCGCTTGCTCTATTAAAAGCCGCTGCCTGTGGGTGCGCCCGGCCCGTTCTCATCACAAACTGACAGGAAGGGTGGGACGCCACAAATCCTGCAGTAGATAGACTCAAATGTCAACAGTCAACGGAGCACAGGCCTCAACCTTTGTCTGTTTCAAAACCCGATACAAACAGGCTTCTGCTGGGGCCGGAATTTTCGTGAGCAAGCGCAGCCAAACGAAACCAGACGCATGAAAATGACTAAAATAAAATCGAAATGACGAGAATATTCTGCTGTCTGAGGAGGTCTTATTCAACAGGCGTGCCTGAGGCTGGCTGGGAACTATATTAAATACAGTAAACGCTCGAGGTGTAGCTGCTCTCAAGTGAAGCTTTCTGGATGGTTACAAATAACAGCGTCACGCTTTTAAAGTTGTAAAAGTTGCTCGTGTTGCCCGGCTTCAGCCTGAAAGGTGTCTTCGTCCGGGGGAGAATACGTGCTGACTTTTGCCTCCTTATCTGTGTGGTTGCACACTGATGCTCTTTATAGCTCCGGAGAGAATGGATTTGAAAGGATGGAGAAGGAGGATGTGTCTTGGATAGTATCCACGGTGATATCCCCGGGATCAGGCTACATTTTCCAGTTCGCCGATAAATGCACATGAAGATCGGTTAAACATTCACGGCTGACAGCGGAGATCACAATCTCCAGGGAGGCATCAATTATCGCTGCTGTCAGGTGGAAACCTTGTTTTTTCTACAACGGCTGCTTTTCAGGAACTAAGGCTTTGTGTTCAGCGTCATGCTAAAGTGTTTGTATCACGTGGGTTGTGCAGAAAGGGCTGTAGACTACTACTTAAAGACTAAAGGCACCCAGTATTGTGCTGTGGGGAAGCTGAGAAAGGGCCAAATTTATTATGTAACTGTCTCCCAAGTGACGACCTGGTGACTCAGTCACACTTATGTTGAGTTCCTTGTTGTTTTCTGCTCCGCTCGATTTGTCGTAGTCCCATTTTTCCCTTTCTGATTCCCTGATGTTCACTAACTATTATGAGGAACCAGGACTTTAATAAGAAAAATGATGCGTGGAAACATGTTGCTAGGGAACTGAAATACTTGGTTGTGTGCCAATGTAGTGGAAATGTGAGGGGGGGGGCAACTGGGTAAGTGTAAATGACCTAGAGTTGTGTTAAAAGTTTCATCTGTCAAGGACACACCCATAAAAAAAAAGAGAGTAAAAAAAACAAAACGTATCCTATGAAATTAACATATACAGAAGAGCATAATTACTATGCACGAGACACTACAGCGCACTACACACTACACAATGAGTAATGCCAGAGGATAACACAAGGTTGTTTGCCACAATTCACATGCAACAAGGACAAATTATACAAAACATATAAAATCAAATCAAGACACACAAGACAAGTCAAGACAGTCCCAAAGATCTACTGGGTGGTAGCTGAAAGACGTCCGTACAGACCTTAAAAAAGACGACAGCAACACACACACACACACACAAAGAATCAGGGTCGGGAGTACTATGAAAAACATATAGACATGACACCCCTGACATTTACAGTTTTGTTGTTTTTTTGTGTGGAGTGAAAGTACTTGCTATTGAATGTAAACATATGGCGAGAGAAAAAGACCTTGGATGAACTGAAAGAGCAGGAAGTAGGAAGCAGCACACAAGCATCTGCGATGTTCAGTGTGTTTTCCCGATCCTTCGTGCTGTATTGAGACCACCACAGTGTTTCTCTCCATCAGGATGGGCACTGTGTCAGATAAGGCTTTGGCAGAGCCGTGGCTTTGGCTGAGACGCTAAACAGGAACACGTCAAATTAAGAGAGAGAAGGGAAAAAAGAAACACTGATACACCAGTGTTTCCAGAATAAGCAGTTAGAGGATGGGATTTGCCAATCATACTGCGTTTCTGTACAAAAATTTCATGGCATCCAGTAATTTCTGAGATGTTACATTACCATCACTAGAGCCATGCTGCTCAACATGTAGACATTAGGATGACACGATTCTTCTCATCTCATACACGAGGACTTTACCACCTCGGCAAGGGTCACCTCATTTCCTCCCCAAGTGTGAAGAAGGTTAGAGATTGGAAGCCTAAAGGTAGAGGCCCCACAGTTTACCAGGACCCCCCCCCCCCCCCCCCATTCCTCCCAGTTACCGCTCCATCACCGCAAGCACCGCTGACTTTCAACGAATTTCATCTACTAAATCATCACTACCCTTAGCCCCAGTTCAAATGCATTAAAAAAACACACACACATTCGATTTGATGAGGTCATTCTCACTACATTTATGTTCGAGATCAGATTTAGAAGCGCACCAGATTCATAAGAGTAGTCTCTCTTATGAACGGAAACAGATGTTTTCAGTGAACCATAGAATCATGAAGCGGGAGCCACAAAGGAAGTGAGAACTGAAGGGCGTTGTTCCTTCTTTTCATCAAAAACTGATTTTCACTTGCCGTTGAGTTGCAGCTGTCTTTTCAATCTGCCTTGATGCTTATTTGCCTGGAAGTGTCAAACGTGCATTTTCCTTGCACACGTTAGAACATCATCTTTCATATATGAGAGTGATGCCTCACTTCTCTGAAACACGGCCGCTGTGTCAGTCTGGTAAAGGTGTGACAGTATCTCAGCAGGGCTGAGGTTTACCACGAACCCTGACTTTTCGGTTTCGGAGGCCTGTAGTGCAACCTGGTCTCGAACTGTGATAGGCTGAGGCACATGAAGCGGTTACAAAATACCTTTGATCTCAGATCACTTGTTTATTAAAGCACAAACAGAAAATTAGCACTTCTATCCTTCTGTGCATGTCACTAAGCAACCGGTTTATTTATGCCAGGCTGAAAATGCAAACGTTTAACGATGACTTTTAATACTTTAATATAAAAGTGATAACAGACTTGACTATATATATATGTGTGTGTGTGTGAAAACACATTATGTATTTATATGAGCACTACTTCTTGTAAATGTAGAGGATGTAATTTGTGGTGATGTGGAACTGTGCTGCATTACACAGAGAGGTGTTCCTGTTGTTTAGCCTAACCTGGGGTGGACAAAATAATAGAAACGCCTGCCAGTATTCAGCATACTCCACTTCAAACCAAAAATGCCAATCTCACAGTAGTACCAAACGGGATCACCTCATCAGGATCTGCTGAGGACCATGAATATCTGTACTAAACTGTGTGTTACAGCAGTTAGATGGTAAAATATTTTACCGGATGAGTGAAACCTTCGATCTGCCAGTGGCACTAGAGGAAGAGTGAGGAGACCACCAGAGTCCATTCAGATTCATCCTCTGAGGACCATAAAAGTCTGAACAAGCTTTCATGACAATCCATCCAATAAGACAAAAGTGGTCTGGACTGAAATGACCATCTATGGAGCCACCTCAGAAGCACGGGAAAAAAAAGACTGGAAGCAATCTCAGAGATAAAGGAAACATTTAAGGGGAATAATTCATGGTATGTCGGTGAAGAGTTAAGACTTTTAATTTCGCTGACAACTATTCCAACAAACACAAAATTCAGGTACTAATGGTGATAATGAAGCATACCTTAGCACAGCTCAGGCTGCTGCTAAAAATAATTGTCCTCTTTTCTTTGTGTTTGTCATGAGCAGACTTAGTCACGATGGCTGTTCAATCGCTCTGCTGCTTCCTGCAGAGCCGAGGACTGTATCAGTCTGAGGTATGCATTTAGCATTTATGAAGAGAAAAGAGATGGAGCTATGTCAGGACCTAGCATCTTCTTGAGGGAGACCGCAGAGGGAGAAATGGTGCCTCAGGAAGAATGTATTCACGCCTTCTCTAGCTCTTCCTGTTTGTGTCTGTCCTTCGGCTGAGTATTTAGGATTTTCTTCTTCTTCCCGTTTTAGAAGTGATGCTGTACTTTTCAGTGCAGCTGAGGTTTCACAACAACTTTCAGTCATGATGACGGCTGACAGGATTTTTATGGTGTACTTTGGAGCTGCAGATTACAGTTGTGGGGAGAGGACAGTTTGTCTTTTCCTGCTGTGTCCTTTGTTTGGGCCTTAGGGATTGCGGGGAAGGGAGATGTAAAGCAATGGGTTTCTGAAATGGTTTTAGACGCACCCCATATTTTCTGAACACTTTTTTCTTCCTAACCCAAAACCAACTTTGAAAACCTTTAGGTCGACCCATCTGACGGTACATTATTAAGCTGAGTGAGTGCTCCATAGTCATTACTACATTATTACATGGGTACCCAGTTTCCTGACTGCATCTTGCACAGTTGTGACGCTCTCAGGGCGTCAAAAACCATCCACGGACGGACATATGAACATCTGCATACTGTGCCATGACGACACACACACAGACTCACAAGGTGAAAACAATACCAGCCAGTGCTGTCGTGTCTGGTAATCATCAGCAGGCGTCCAGACGGTGTCTGGAATGCATATTGAGTAAACGCCAAGTGGGGCAACCTGTGAGCCGTTCTGCACTCCACTCCATACTGCAAGCTTTCCTTCTATTTGTATTTTCCGAATTTATTCAGAGTTTGCAGACCTTGCATTTTTCTCCAATAAGGACATATTTTTGCTGCAGTCCTCGTGTTTCAGGGGACACCCCGACAAGGCTGTCTGCATATAGGAATCTTTTTTTTTCTTTTTCTTTTTTTTTTTTTCTTGGTGCCCCTACAGTGGGTACTGGTGATGCAGACGACTCCAGAGTTGTTGCTGCCAACCCATTGATATAAATGTTAAACTATGTGCAGCTCAGACAGTATCCTTCCCTTTTTCTTTTTACTGGTGACCTGCAAAGGCTTCATTCTTAGTATTTAGCATTTTTAGTATTTAGGGATTTATTGTAGTTTAGAAAGTATTCTGGGATTTCAGATGATGCTTATGACAGATTAGAGGTGTGCAGCTGCTTGGGTTCATGTCGTCATGATTTTCTATATTAAGTGTTTGATGTTTTTCTTCGACATGTCTGGAGAGGAGCATTTATTTGCATCACCTTCATGATCAATGTGAATATTTTATATACTGGCAAAGCATCTGCATTTTCTCAGTAGCTGTCTCTTATTGAAGCATTTCTTGGTCAAACCACTTCCCTTAGCCTTCCAGTGAATTGTTTTTTGTTTTTTTTTCACTCTGATGACTTGTGAGAGGTGCCTCTCCACCTGATTCTCTGAATGTGACGGTTATCGTAACTTAACTCATACAATCTCTATTCTCTTGTTGAATTTGGAGAAACAGGAAGCTGTAAATCATGTTCTCTGTTTTTATGGTATTCGGAGGAGATTCATAACTTTGTGGGGCCCCTGTTTCAGTCAATGAGTCCTGTTGTCAGGAACATTGTTTGCAAGTGTCTTTTAAAACGTTTGTTTGTTTTTGTTCAAGCTTTGGTTCTGATTGGTTCTCACAGCCTCCTATACATTCGTCACAGCTGAGGAGCAGATGTCAGTTTACACGATGCGACCCATACCCACTTCCAGTGTAGACAAGAAGTTAAAAGACAAAATTAAGCGTAGGAGCATTTGTAAGCTCAGTAACAGTGTACTTGTGCCTTCGCATCTGAGTGACCACGGTAATTCTCTGCACCACCACAAGAGGTCGCCTGTCAGGAAAATATGATAATATACACATAATGTATGTGATAATGTACCTGTGTTGGACAGTGGTTCAATAGAGCAGGTTTGGTGTGGTCTAAAGACGTAATGGTACAGTCCACAACACTCTAACTTAATGTTAAACTGTAGGCAAACAGAGACTTTGAGAATCACCAAAAATATGGACATTTGCAATCTTTAACAGCAAAGTTTTACATTGTGTGTGAATGTAAATGTGTCAGTGTGATTGCTCTCCTTAATGCCTTTTTGCTCTGCTGCAGAAACAGAGTATTTATTGGCCAGCTGAAACAACACGACAAGCCCCCGAGAGCCTGGACAGCTGTTAGTTATGTCTACAAATGTACTACTGCCAAGAGCCGGAGCTGGCAGAGAGACATCGGTAGATAACAGGAAGGGGTGGGACAGAGAGAGAGAGAGAGAGAGGGAGAGACCGAAAAAGTGACCCATTGCCCTACTGACAGAAAGAGGACATGAGGAAACGCACAAAAGATGTGTGCACACATCCTCCTGCTGCTCACACACTTCCTCATGCGCACCCAGACCAAACTAGTTTAAGAATATCCCCTTCCTGATGACCACACAGGGTCCCCCCCGCCAACGGTGGTGATAAAGACAACTGTCGCAGGCAAGCTTCCAGGTGCTACAGCTGCATCAGAACACTGCTAACCCTTTTATTCTGCACTGTGTGGCAAACGTAAATACTTTAATCATAATTCCAGTTTTCACAGGCCTGAGTTTGAGTTAAACTAAGTTAATGGGGGAAGAAAAATGTCAATGGAAGATATGCAGTTAACGTAATTACGCAGCTCTCCCTGGTCCTCCAGGATACATCTGGAAAAACAGAGCCGGCATCTGAGGCCACGATGAGGGGCCACGATTAAACACCACAGCAGACAACTTAACTCGAACCAAATGACTGCTATTATACAAGAGGCAAGCGGCAGAGAGGAACGCTAAATGATCGCTCATTCAGTGTATTGCAACAGCCAGTTGCTGTTTGTTAAAGCTGCACTAAGTCGATCATTTCTATAGTAACGATGGATCAAATAACTATGCATCATGTTTAAGCTGTTTCAAACCAGCTCTGGTTCCTCTCAGCTCTCCAAAGCTTTTTAGGTTCTTTTAGCTCATAGTTTTGGTTTTTAGGGCGCAAATCTTTTGTTTCTTTGGAGAAACCCAGCACTGAGCTATACATCGAAAGGGGATCATGAATGTCTTGAACCTAATTTCATCACAATCCATCCAATAGTTGATTGACTGATTGACTTAATTGTCCACCCTTTTTTTTGTCCAACCGCTTTTCCCAAAGTACATAAAAAATACAGCACAGCACAACACACCATACAATATATACAACATACAACAGTGCAAATGAGCAGGTAGCAGCACTGTGGAGGAACAGGTCTTACTGTGGACTCTGTAAAAAACAAAGTGACAGCCCCTTTAAGCTGGTGAGAGCAGACCTTAAGTACCCTTTCTCTTAGACCGTCAGGCCCAGGCCCAGGGGCTTTGTTGGATAATGGGTTCAGAGTCCCAAAGAAGGCCAGCTGAGATCCACGCAGGATTTCTCGAATCGAACAAGAGACACTTGTGCAGGAACTGGATCTAAGAAATGCCATGCAGTGATATTTCAAAAGCCGAAATATCAAATAAGAGAGACATCAGCTGAATGTGGCTCCCACTTTCTAGTCTCTAGTCAAACACACTCAAGGTTATTTTCATGGTAACAAGTAGCCTAAAATGCTGGGGGTGTTTTATGATTCTCAAAATCTGCTAAATGAATGGAATAAACAGAAAACTCTTAGAGCTAAAGTAATTTCTGCTTCTAATGATTTCAAGAACCTCCTGACAGTGTGTGGTTGTGTTGTGGGTTTTGTCTGAGGACTGTGGTAAAGGTGTGTGAAGGGTAGTTTGCGTCGGCCATCAGTCATCCTGGACTTGAGGAGGTGAAGTGAAATGAGAGATGGCAACGAAGCCCTGCAGGACCGAGCCTCGGCCAGGGTCTGTCTCAGGCGTTCGGTTTCCGAAGGTCACGCTTTGACAGATGAGGCCACGCTGTCTTTAGGAATACAAACACAATGGCGGACAGGACTGTGCCATGTACGCATCAGATGTCAGAGAGAGTGTGTGCGTGTGTGTGTGTTCAAGCTACGCAACCATGCAGAAACGTGGAGTAAATATATAATGTTTCAAGGCTGCACAGCTGCTCTAACAGGACTTCCTCAGCACATGCCAAACAGGAAACACTACACAGTCTGCAGGGTATACAGGTCTGGCAGGCTCAGGCGCACATCACCCAACGCCACCACCTGTTCTCTGTCTCCACCTCTTCTAGATCCCTACGCTGCTTGACCTCCAGGACTAACTTTCACTGCAGGTTTACTCTGCTTCCTGTGAGCGAGCGAGCATCTCCAAGCCTCTGCAGCGTCTACTTGTCTTTCCCACACTCCACAGAGTCATCCCACCCCACCACTCTTCTCCCCCCCTCCCTCACTCCCATCATCCTGCCAGCTGAAGTTGCTCCAAATCGGAATGGTTTTCCTTGGGATTTTCCTTTGCAGGAAAAAAAAAAAAAAAAAAAGAGGCGGGCGCAGCTGGCTCGGAGCTGACACTCATCGTGTGAGTTGACATCCCGAGCTGGATTACAGCAGATTAACAGAACAAAGCTCATTATTGATTTTAATCACTATTAAAGTGGAGACACTGCGGCCAAGCTCGAGCAAACTAGTTCCTGGGAGGGGGGGGGGGGGATCGATGAAGGAAGTGGGATGGTAAAAGCTGTTGCCAGGAGAGTGCTTAAAAACTCTTTCTTTGTGAAGTCAGACTCTCCGAGGACTCGAGTCCTAATTAACACCTTGTCAGGTCTGCCGCCTGGAGTGCGGCAACACGTTTAGCTCGACTAGAGGCATTTGGGAAAGGGGGTCCGCCTCGTCTCCATGTGCAGCGGGTGGCACGTACAGCCCATTTCATTACGTATATCATCCCGGGGTTGGCGGCGTAATCAGGGCTTTCATTAACATAAAGAGAGCTTATATGTCATCCGCTAACCCTCAACGCAAAATTTGCAATTAAAATTTAATGTGGTCTTTAAGTGCAATGCCAACATCCTGCACTGTGTGTGTGTGTGTGAGAGAGAGAGATACAGAGGCGAGGAGATAAAGCTGCTGAGCACCACCCAAGCCAATGCAAACTAATTGAATGATATGGCAGATTGTTTTGATGCTATTAATATTTAATATATGATGATTACCCTGTTGGCTCTTCTTTAATAATGTACATGTTTGATTAAGTCTTCTTCCTTGCTTGTACAAGCTCAATACACACACACACACACACATACACACTCTGATGTGTAAGCACTGTTACCTGTAACATCAGCACAAGTGATTTTCTTACCTTCTAATGTGAGGAAGCTTTTTTCATTTCATATATATACATATATATATCCCTAGAAAGAGCCTAGTATGGAACTAGGACCCACTTAACATCTTCATCAACATCTTTCATTCCTGCAAGTGTGATTGTTTTGGTGCGTTCTTCACTACATCCCTTGAAGCACTGATACTGACATTTCAGTGATCTTTACCCTCGCGTGGGTTGGAGCTGTTAGCGGAAAGACCTGACTAACAGTGCTGCTGCATGGCCCCCGACGCACCCTGCTCCACACACTGGAACACCATGCAAGCAAACAAACAAACAAACAAACCAGCCAGAGTCATGTCTCATGTTCTAAACCACTTGCAGCGAAGGAATTGCACTTTGTGGTACCAGTCGATCAGTCTGACACTTTTCAGATATCAGTTCATGTACATATATTTAATGTATTCTGTTTACCTTTATAATGTAATATTTCCCCCCAGTAATAAGATATTTTGTTGTAATTCAGTATATTTTTCGTTGTTATTGTTGTGTCCTGTTAGGGAGTTGTTGTGATAACACGAAACTTGTTTTGATAATGAGATACTGATTTCATTATAACGAGATATATTTTGCCTAATTACTGGGTACTTTGTTGTGATAAACTGATACCAGATGTATTTCCTCCCCCTTTCATAAGCGTCAAAGTAATGATCTCAGCCTTCAAACGCTGCGCTGCTTCCCTGGCCAAGTTCTAGTCCTGTCCCAGTGGAAGAGGCCCAGTAGATAAAATAAACTCCAGTAACGTTCCCAGTAACTCCTCCTCTGATGGAGCGGCTGCTTCCCCAGAATGTGGCCCTCTTTCTCTGACCTACATTCGCTGGTCCAGACAGAACTTTCTGCACTTCGCTGGAGCTCAACAGCTCGTTTAAAATAAACACCGACTCTGCCAGCTCCCTGTCCTGTTTCACACAGTGCGACTCCCTGGCCCAGACCCAGTGCCCCGTCATCGCTCAGCCCTCTATACGTTTCCCGTCTCCTCTCCGTCTCATTCGTCACCAGCTGTCGGTTTTGCGTTTGCCGCCGTTGTCTCCGGCCTTCTTGTTTCTCCCTAACTGTCTGTGTCAGTTCCTGCATTTGTCTCCTCTTACTCCGAGCCATCAATCCGTTTCCAAGCAACTGAAATCCTATGCATCCACCGTGTGTGTACGCCTGCCTTTGACTGAAACGCTGAAATGTGCCTGGGTGTGCGGCCCACTGAAGCATCTCGCACTCACTCGTCGCCTCTGAAGTAACACACCTGCAGTGCAACGCCGCGCCGCCTTCCCTCATAACAAATATCATCAGCATCGCATTTGAATATAAGAGCCACGTGTCTGCTTAAAAAAAAAAATTACACACATACACAGATGACAGCAGACAGCTGCGAGGGCTGCATTCCTCTTCCAAATGTAGAAATGTATGATCCTAAATTCCAAAGCTTTCATACCAAGAATCTCAGTTCTTTGACTGTGTAAATATATATATATATATATATATATATATCAGTAACAGACAAACTGACTTGATAAGATAGAGATTTAACATTATGTTAATACTTTTGCAGTGTGTGATAATGTAAGATGATGATAATAAGCTCATAGAGAGAGGTGTACGGCTGTTAGGGAAAAAAAAAAATTAATTATCTTATGAAATAATTCATCAGTAGACATTAATTCTATTTTGTCAACATTTTTGAACAGTTGCCCAAATACCTAAATAGCAGGTTGTTTCTATGACAACAGGTGAGATTAACCCAGCCAACCCACCCAGGGTGAGAAACAAAACAGTCAGACGTATTAACTGAAGTGTATCTCACAGGCTACAAGGAGGGAAACATGACATGAAACACTATAAAGATATGTGCACGCTCCAAACAGTATTACGTCACTTCCACATTTCCTGGAAGTGACAAAGCAGCAAATAACTAGCAAAAGCTATGACTCACAAGCATGTCACATCTATGTCTCTTGAATATGAAAAGCTCCAGCTGCCTTTGGTTGAAATGGTCACTGCCGTGGACTGGGAACTGTCCACAACCATCAAACTGGAACATAAGCTTTTTTCTCTTTCAGCTACAGTGATTCACAGAGCTTCCTGTACTGACCCCTTTTTTTTTTTTTAAACGACTGCTCAAACCATGTAGCTTTTAGGATTATTACGTTCCATATCCTAAGGCCAGCCATTCAATTCTTAATAAGTGTTGAAGATGTGGAGACATTAAACAACCTTGAGCTTCTGTGGTGAAGCACAAACCAAAAATCAAGACAGAAATAAGAGAGAAGAGACATGATTGGAGCTTTTTCCTGTCTCCATCTATTATCACGTCACTCTACATCCTGTCTCCTGGTTAATGCTACAACTCTCGTGGGGAAGACAGCGGAGGTTATTAAAGGCAGTAAAGATGGCAGACGGCAGAGGGAATACTCACTGATTACGTTCAACTTGTAGCACCATTTGGAGGTCACTGGATGAGAGCACTATTTCCCCTCTGACTGGGTAGTCTACCTGTCCGGGGGTTAAGAGGAGAGAACAAATCAGGTGCGTTGCGGGCAGAAGAACTCAACAGGAAAAGTTTGCTTAAAGTACATTTAATTGCACCAAAGTGCATTTGCATCACCATTGTGACAGAGGTAACACAGTCAACAAGTTGCCCAGAGCCAGTATATTTGAAATGACAATGCACATTACATGTTCAAAGTGTAGTTTTATGATTCAGTGCAATGGAAATGTATTTAAAACACACTGCTGCCCAAAGCAAATACTCCAGACTGCATGTCCTTTGCATGTACTCATCTTTTGTTTCAGGTATGTGGCACTTGAAGGCTGCAGTGCTCATTTTAGGTCACACCATGAAGGATTGTTTCAAAAGAAGAAGACTCTGCAATCATGCTGGCAGCTCTGAAAGCTAAATGCTAAATGATGCTTAACGGGTATAAGCGATCTGACCGAGGCTGACGGTAAAAGGAAACAACACAGGAGACATCTTTCATTTGAACTTGTCCGCATGGTTTTAATTACGAGAAACATGCATGAGCTCATGTTTTACGTCTATAAATAAAGCTCACACTCGTCTCTCTCACTCGTCTGCAGCAGAGGAAACAATCTGAGGCCCTGGTAGTTTTTCACGCTGAAACTGACATACAAGCTAATTCCACGAGCTGGCAACTCTGCAGAAAAGAACTGCTTTAGGCAAATACACAATATTTGTATCATCACATTTTGATATGATAAAAAAGAAAAATATGTGATAGCAACAAATGACAGCACAACAGAGCCTCAGACAGAGTACTGAATGTCGTGTGATATAGACACAAGCACTATTGACTTGAGGGAATCATATCTGAAAGTTGTGAAATCCCACCAGCAAGGGGCTGAAGACTTTGAATGTACTCTGCACCGGCAGAAACCCCTTTTGTGTCTTTATGAAGAAAAGAAATAGCGCGCTAAGAGCGCTCTGCGATGAAATTACACATGTACCCCAGGTAAAACTAGCTCTGTGCAAATCCAGTGTTACCAACCTGAACCAAATGATCTGTGTGTCGCATTCTGTTTTTCCACAGACAATATGGGTTTGCTTTAAGGAAGAATACTGCGCCGCGGCTGTCAAGGAGTCTGAAACAACATCAGCTCTTTACACAAGCACCGTGAAATCATTACACTTGTCTCGACTCAGAAAATCCTTTGCCAGAAATTCTGAGAGGAAGAAGAGCAACTGTGTGTCTCTGTCAGAATGATCTAAAGAGACACTGCATGCATGCTAGTCCTACAACAGAGTCAAAGAGACAGCTTTGTTGTGACGTGCTAGGAGCTCAGAGTTGGGGTGGTGTTCTTGACACCTTTACGGGGCCCGAGACCGTCGGTGAGCTATCCAATCTGTACCTACAATGTGTGGTCTGTCAATCACCAACAGCCAGTGCCTCATCACATTTTAATGCCAGTACTTTCTCTGTTGTTCTTAAACAGTGATTTAGAACTTCTTCTATGCACACTTTGACAAACAAGGCCTCAAATTTCAGTGTTGTGAAAAGAAAAACAGCCCCAAGGACTGGAGGGTGAGGTCAAACCCTTTAACCCAACACAGTTTTATTAAAAGTCTGAGTGGAGAGAAATGCTCTCCTTCATCCCTCAGGTCACATCTGCCTATCTCCCATCTCTGAGCACCGCACAAAACAAACCACCGTGAGCTCAAGACTGTTCCTTCCCCCAGCGTTAAATGTGTCATCCCAACATCAAGCGACACATGCTCAGCGGACAGCACTCCCACACTTCTTGCTTCATTTTCAGCTGTTTAGTTGTGAAATTTCTCCAGCTCCAGCTGAAAGACTGTAATCGGTCACGGCAGGGTTGCAACGGGGTGGAGAGGGGGGAGTGTGAAAAGGAGGGCAAAGAGAGATGGTGAAGGGCTGGTAGCAAGGTGCTTTTCAGACCTGGCATTAACATGCGTGATCCAGTCTCAAGTGGACAGCTTTAAGTGGAGGTGTGAATGCACCCAAGACGCACTGAGGACGCATTTGACATCCGATTACTCAGTCTACATTCGGAGGTGGGCAGGGACATATTTGGTCACATACAAATGGGTCCTGGGCCACACTGAAGGACTGCCTACTCAACTGACGTCCTCCGTGCATGCGGTTGTATGAAATGGTGCGAGCTGGATTAGTGTGTCAAACATCTTGGGCGATTTAGCCTGGAAACACTCCAGGGAATAGACCCAGCCTGTTGCAAATTCTGCGTCCGGGGACATGTCGTTTTTGCCGTCCAATGTGTGTTGTCCATTCACATCTATAGGCAAAACGCCTATTCTTAATGGCCATCCTGAAAATATGGGGCAAGAAGCCTGAGGTCAGAGCTTCCCCATGGCTACATCCCACTGCCTCCACAATCTCAAATTCAATCAAATTCCCATGTCCCAGACACGTGTAAGTGGCCTTTTCACCAGGTCTTGGAATTTAGACCTTTATGCTTTTCCCTCAAGCACAACAGACACACAACCCAGCTACCTTGAAACATAGTGAGGAGTTACACAATATCATGGTGGTTACACATGCAGAAAAGAAGGGGTTTAGAAACATAGCTGTTCATCAGATTTCATCGTCTGCATGATTTTCTCCTGACTCAAAATATCAAATATAAAATACTTTGCCCCGTGGAAAAGTAACTCCATTTCCTTTTCCACTTCACTGCCTTTCTTCATATCTGCAGGCTAACATCTCAGGGTCAATTCTTCCAAAAATGGCTCAGAGGCTCTGCTTACTGCGTTTGATGCAGGGTATCCGCACATTTACTGATCAAACGGTTTCCAAATCCTCACATTCCCTCAGTCGCATTTGTCGATCTTTCACAGCAGCCAGTGGTGTTTGTGCTCTGAGTGATTTGGGCTGCTTCTCCCGATTTCTCCAGGTTATGGATACACAGCTTTAATCTTCATCCTGCACCCCCACCGGCTTAAAGAGCAAATAAATGTATAATGTAAAGCCGCGTCAAGTGTACGCAAATTTAAACTGTGTAGTGACATGTTTGATCATGTTTCAGTGTCAGTCAATTTGGATTTTTTTTTTCTTTTTCTTTTTCTTTTTTTTTACATCCTAGAGGGTGAGACTGAAAATGAAAAATGGGCTGGGGAAATTAAGAGGTATGGAGAGTCTGAGAAGTTACTTGCTAAGAAGTTAGAAAAGTCCTGTTCAAGAGGCTCGCTTGATGAAGAGAGACAGTTGGAGAGGCACTAGCAGACACTGAAAGAGAAAAAGAAAGCAAGACAACAAAGACAAAGGAAAAGCCAAATCGATGGCGAGAAACAACAGGGAAACAGAAAAGAGGACGCCAAAGAGACAGCAAGCAGCAGCAGCAGCAGCAGCAGCAGCGAACACGGAGGAGGACAGCTGCTGATGCTCGTCTGCTTGGGGCTGAGGTTGGACATGGAGAGGGATGAAGACGGCGGCATCAGATGGAGCTCCAAGCCTGGGCTCTCTCTCTCTGCTCTAGTGATGCAGAGCTAACATACACTGTGCCAGAGGAAGGCTTATTAGACGGATCAAAGCTTGTCTAATCTACATGCTAAGAATATGATGAGAGGGCCCTGACAATCCCCCCCTTTCCTTCTGAGAGACAGTGATTATCATACAGGGTTACGAACAGTAAAACGCACAAAGATGCCATGATGTATGCGCTCGTCAGGTCTTTGATGTGACTGTGGGCTGCCACCGCGACAATAAATACGCTCTATTATAGCTCATCTTATACATTACATGATGGAAGGCAGTTAATGTGTGCTCATTTAATGACACAAGAACGCACTTAGCTGCAATTTTGCACAATGGCTGCCCCAAAATGGGCAGGAGTCCACGGATAATTCCGGTTAATTCCAATTTGGGTCTTATTTTCGTATGTTAGGTCCATCAGTTCTGCTGGTTACGACTGTACTGACCGGTGTGAGAACTGTGAAGTGGGAACATGGTGAAGACGGTGAAATCAGATGAGGCAAGAGAGGAAACGAAATTCAGTTGCTCTAACCTTGAATCACACTCAGCTATGTTAAATTGTATTGACCTAGAGTATATGTGGAGTTTTCCCATGTCTGTTTGCCATATTACATATCTGCTAACACCCAAAATTGAAAAGTAAATACAAGAAAAAGGGCCCCACAATGGAGCTTTCCATTTTCAGTGATGACTGGCTGACTGACTCACTGTGGACCATTCACCTCTTCCCTTTTGACTGCTTTTCTTATCTGAGTGAAACTAGGCCATGAAATTGTTGAAAGAGCCGCAGCCGTCTCCGGTGCAATTTCTCCCGATGAGTCAAGCAGCGTGGAGAAGGGGTCCGGGAAAAGGTGTGAGAGGATGGAGCTTTGCAGGAAGAGGCAATCACGTCTGAGACCCGAGAGGGGCTCGGAGAGCGAGGGACGGTTTGGTGGAGGAGGACGGGGTGATGCTGAGGACAGCGGAGGAGGCGTGAGTGGCGAGGAAGCGACGGCTGCCGCGGGTTGAGGAGGATGAAGTCGATTTGTTGCAGGAGAAAGGCTGCCCTGAATAATTGCTTCCCCCGGTACTGGGGCGAGGAGCGTGTGTTGGTACGCGACTCGCTAAATGACATGAAGAGCCTCTATAATTAATCTATGTCAAATGTACGTCAAAGCTGCTAAAATTATACAAGTCTTATTCTGAGAGGCAGAGGAGAGGAGCATGGAGAGGTGGAGGCTGGAGGGGTTGAGGGGGAGGGCGGATGGTTATGTGCACGTACAGCGAGGTACTTATTACGGTTTCCTTCAATCCCCCACTGAGCCAAAGTGGGGTGTCAACCGCTTCCAGTGATCTGTCAGGCCGAAATAGCGATGGGAGGAAGGTATCAGCAGTTCTACAGAATACCCATCGCTTCCACTTTGGTGTCTTCAAATGCCCAAAGACACAGAGACTCGTTTGGCTTACGGGAACTAGAAGAAAGAGTGATACATGTATGAATTCAATATCTTTATCTAAAGATGAATCAGCACGTATTGGAAATTGATAAAATACCCATCAGAGAAAAAGGCCACAGAGATACGAATGAAACTCTGCGGGAAATTTTTAATAAAAATCAATACAACGGTGGAAATTTCGATCGGTCTTTCTACGTGTGAGCGAGCTCCAGTGCCTCGGACATTAGTGTGTGCACGTGTGTCAGTGTTTATTTATGAGGAAGTAAAACCATAAAGTCCCGTTGAATCTGAGCTGAAATCAAATTCGATTAATCTGTGTCACTTTTGTATTGTAAACTATAAACACCTCTGTTATCTGCACAGCTCCCCTCATGCCCACCTACTAATGATCTCATTTGTTTACAGTGTCGACGGCGATGTATGACAACCGCTGGTGATATTATAATGTTTAAAAAGGCCTCGCTCTGTTCCCCCAGATGAGTGGAAACGTCGAGCTTCGTTATCCGACAAACAGCCACCGGATATCAGTTTCTATAACGTGTTAAATAGCTGGCGGTTGCTCCGACGCCGGCTCGTTTGGGAGTGTGTTGATGTTTGTCACAGGATCTCCCGGCTCTGATGCTGCCTCATGCTGCGAACGACACGGTATCCAGGCTAATCACATGCACTGCAGCACCCGGATCTACTCTATGAATTCACACTGTAGAATTTCCCATGCAACAAATGACAACAAAAAAAAAAAAAAACCCAAAAAACTAATGGCCTGCTTAATTGCTACCAAAACCATCTAAGAAGGGATTCAGAAAAGCATGTTATTGTGATTGCACAGCTAGATATTTGTGTCAAACAAATAGGCCCAGAAAGAGGAATTTTCTTATTAAAACGTGGGCAAAGCTGTATTTTAGGAGGCCTCTCTGTTTGATTCCAGTGCCAACAAGCATGCAGCTGTTATTATTCCCAATGAAAACTGAAAAAACTGAATATTAATTTGGGTCTCTGGTGCAAAAACCAGTGACAGCTCAGGCATTTTCCAGCCTGTGATACTTTCTGTCACACAGATGGCTTCAATGCAAGGGACTGAAAAGTAGCAGAGGTAGATATAATCAGAGAGGGAAGAAAGGCCAGTTCAGGGACACGCGGGGAATTTATCGCTGATTAAATCCTCCCAGCCGAAGATTAGAATACATTCCGAGACGAGTAAGCTTTCTTTTGATGAGTCCATCCCTCTGCCTCTGCACTGACCCTGACTGACCAACATAACCGCAAGCCCAGTCCATGTAACTGAACCTGAAACCTGCAGCAGGACATGCGATTGCACCTGCACTGCTCGGGCAACCGACTTATCTGCAGCACCTTCAATCTTGGACGGAACAATGAATAATCAAAGGTAGTTCTAGGAGAAAGAATAAGATGTGAAAGAGCTTTCGTGATTTTGCTCCCCTACTGAACAGCAATACAAGGCACCTAGAGCAAGTTGGGGGGGGCATCACAAAAAACATTTCTTCACTACAAAGAGCCAGGTCTGATAACTTTTGTCAGTTTCAAGTTGGGAAGATTTCATTAACTTAGAAACACTATTGGCTTATATATATATATATATATACATATATATATATATGTATGTATATATATATATATATATATATATATATATATATATATACATAATGTACGA
>JBBMJY010000016.1:12653696-12696914 GCA_037833715.1 Toxotes lorentzi
ATATATATAAATAATGTATTACTACTATATATACTGGATAATTGAGAGGTAAACAACTTATTGCTTGTACCAGCATGTTGATATGTTTCATGCGAACTAACCTGAGACTCTGTGCCTCTGTCTGTCTGCCTAATGGCACCATTATGAAACATTTGCATGTACACTACATTTCCTTCTTATGAAGATTTTATAAAAATGCCTTCCATATTACCGAGGTCTTTCTACTTAACTCGGCGTTTTGGTGCTCTGAAAAATGATCAAATGTCTTTTCTTTTTTTTTCTCTGCCATTTTATTTGAACTGCTCTGACTGGCTGATAAACACACACACACACACACACACACACACACACACACACACACACACACATCATACAGGTTATTTACAGTAGTAGGAGAGAAACAGCACCCATTAACTGAACTAAAGCTAATATATGCTTTATTAGATTCCCAAAGACACAGATCTGTAATGTTTTGCTGTCAATTTGTAAAAGTCCAGAAGGCTATGAAGCCTGCCAGAAACGTACTTAATATCTTCACATAGTGTTTGTTGCACTTATGTCTATAGTTGGGTTTACGATGATATATTGAGAGGGGTAACTCTGCTTCACCCCCCCTTTTTCCCTCGTGTAATTTCTGCATCAGTCACACTCACATTTACAACTGCAAACAATTTTAAGTCTAATAACTGCGTCTGCATGTCTTTGAACTATAAGACATGGAAAAATCAACATATAACAGACCCAAATACTCCACAGCTGGCGTCCAAACTCCACACAGAACTACCCCAACAAGGCCCCAGAAAGACATTAACTGTACAAGCTTTCGAGTACTTGGGGAAACAACGATTATCAAAGGTTTTAGCCCACAGCCTATTTGAATAGTGGCCCATAAATGAAATTTAATTCTGCTTTTTGTCATCATAGAATAAATACCAGGGTTTTAAATCTCTTGTATTATTAGTCTTAATTTCCATTAATCATTAGCATATTATCTAACATTCTTTACTGGAAAAGGACAATTCACTCTTGTCGTGGCCGGATCTGTGATTCGCAGCTCCGATGTAAATCGTACCGGTGCTTTAGAAGAGTTCAAGCCTCAATCGTCAAAACAACTTCCGACTTCAAAGCGGGGGGAAAAGTATAATTTTATACAAAATAATTTCCATATAAATCAAATCCGCCAGAGCCTAAAAAAAGCATAGTTTTTCTTGCCTCCTCCCTTGGATATTCTACTCCATCTGTGGCTCAGCACGTCATATTTCACTGGGCGAATTCACAGCGTGGTACCTCTTTTAAGGAAAATGAAAATGCCTCTTTACACTACTAATGGCTGTGAGAAAACAATTCCACCTCCAAAAGAGCAACAAATACACCCAGCGGAGCTGCCTGAGGATAAAGTAAACAGACACTTTGAGTTTTTAGTCATGTACGATTCGTGGCCAGTCATCTAAACCGGCGTCGGACCGTATTTCAGACCACAGATCTTCATTTCTTCATGGTACTTAGAAGACGATGGCGTACCCTGTACAAAAAAAATACAAATTTGAAATACCACAATAAAAAAAATTCCAGCAAAGTGCATCATCGCTTCTATAAAGACTTCAGTCAGCTTGCGTTTGTGTACTTAGCTACCTGAGCACCATGAAAAAAGAAGTTTACATGCACTCCTTAAGAGTAATTTATCAGCCAAGAAGTGAGTTGCTCCCCACTCAAAGTGCTTAGCATCTCGCCTCACTCTTCAGCAGCATGAAATGTTTCTGGAAGAGGACGTGGGCGGCTGGATGAAGGCTGATATGAGAAATGGAGGGCTCTCGTTTTCAGCGTCAGTGCTTTATCTTCGCTGAAAAGCTCCCGTGTTTACCTGTTTAACATTCACCTGGAGTCAGACACCGTAAACACCACTCCTCCAAAAGCCATTTAAAAAGAAAAAAGAGCCTGTTAGGAAAACCGAAGCCCTCTTCCCACACGTGGACTCCGGACAATGTCCGAAAAATCTAGCTATAAAAGTTCTTGTTCCTCAAGGGAAACAGTTTCCATGACATCTACAGCACAGGTGATACCTTCCTCGAGAAGTCAGAACTTATATAACACAATCTATCTGCGGGTTATAATACAGAGCTGACCCACATGATGTGGACATAGCTTTCATTCCTTTCAGGATCAAGGATTCAAGGCGAGAGGTGCCATATGAAATTTTTAAACGCTCTGAGGTGCTCTCTGCTAGCGCTGAATATAGCAAAAAGAAAAGCTGCTGGATTTGAAAAAGAAAGAAAAAAGAACGAGATGAAAGGATACTGTGAGAAAGCATATAAAAAAATGCAGAATGAGGGCTTAGAGATCCTGGATGAGCGAAAAAGGTAAAGAAGGTATGGCCATACATCCATTCCTTCCACCTGCTGTCCCTCCGGCTTCAGTTCACAGGTGAGCCTTTCCACTTTCGTTTCTAAATGAGTTGCCGCAGGGCTGTAAAGAGAGATTCAGAGGGTAGCTGAAGCCCCTGGGGGATTTGATCTAGCGTGGGGTAATGAGCACTGGCGTGGTTAAGGAGTCAGCTGAGCCCTTATCGGAGAGTGGCAGGCTCAATTCCCAGGTGCTGACATCGTGGCGCGTAGAGGCGACGGAGGGCCCGGCTCACGGATTGCGTTTGGGATCAGGAGGAAGTCCATCTCCAGTTCCATTCCAGTCACTTTGTGCCACGTCCAGATGGATGGCACACACAACCCTCAGCTCGCTGATGGTACTTGACGTCCAAGCCGGCACTGACCAGCAATTACACCCTCGCGCAAGTATCAAGTACACACATATGCAGCCACTTGGAAGACGAAGAGAGGATGGAAATGGATTTAGTGTTTCAATTTAGACATGCTGCAGACGCACACACACATTCAGACACATGAAAGCAAGCACTCCTCTCTCTGTCTGTCTACAGCAGTAGGTCTGGATTTTTACAGCTCCTTTCACAAGAAAGGACTTGGATTAATGTTACTGAAAGATGTCTTGTAATGTCTTCTTTTTTTTTTTTTTTTGGCAGTGTTTGAGTCATTCTGGAGAACCTTTGGTAAGGCATAAAGGAGCTCTGCAATTTCTCTCAAATTACTGCTTGCAGCCTAGATGGAAAGAAAGGTAATGATTAGCATTACGGGAATCCTGTGAAACTAATGTAATTCAAAAGGGATTTAAATATAAGGTCACGAGGACAATGCGATATTTATGCGTTGAAATTCAGTAGGAGTCATGTTTGAACAATGGAGGTGTGTTTCTCCCCCATGTGTTTAGCTCCACTCCCGTGCATGAGATTTAAAATGCATGACTTCCAGATCTAATACTTGTTTGAGGGTGTTCGCTGTCATATTGTCTCAGAGAAACCACCTGAAGTGGCACAAAAAGGAGACCAAGATAGCATGTTAGCATGTTATGAATACAAAGTACAGCTGGGGCTGATGGGAATGTCATTAGTTTGGACAGTGTTAGAAAAACAAAAAGGTCATCATCAGGGGACCATGAACGTGAGTGCCAAATTCCATGTCAGAAGGATTTATCCTCTTGGAACTTGAAAACTGTATAATGTATAAAGCGTAACCTATCAATACTAGGAAAACTGAGGAGGCTATGACATATTATCTTTGTTAGCCACATGTGACTGTTCATCACTATGCAAAAGATCAATGCTACACAAATGCTGTTCTTCAAAGGTTTATCCCACCTTCTCTGATGTTATGCTAACGTTAAGTGTTGGGCAGCAGTGGAGGCTGAAATGCTAAAAATCACTTTGTGGACAGAGCAGATTTATGGTCAAGACGTACCTGAGTCTGACAGGCTGTATTAATCCGAAATGAAAAGGCTGAACGCTTTCTCTGTAATATGAGTCACTGTAAGTGAGTGTGTTTCCAAAAGACATTACAGAAAATTCAGTATGAATTCTGATTCGGAGAAGCACTCCAAGCAGCAAACCCACCCGTCATGTATCCTGGCTCTGCCATCCACAAAAAAAAAAAATCCCTCTGCACAGAAGTAGCTGTCACTGCTCTGAGTTAAAGTCTTGGCTCTCCTGCAACCTTATTTACATTTTTGTCATAGATTCATAGGCAGGATATGTGTTGGTGTTAGTTAAAATATCCTCTGAATCATTTGTGTACTTGTTCGTAAGCATGCCGTTCTTTTGCTGATGTTTGTAGGTTTAGAAAATATGACCTGTTTAGACCAGTTATGGAAAAAAAAAACATCGGTATTAAGGGTTTCATTGCGAATGAAAGTTGAAAGTTCACGTCTTCACAACAGTTTGATGAACTGCAATGAAATTTAGTACGTTTGAATGTTCATGATCCCAAATTGATTAACTTTCGTAACTTTGGTCACCCTCTGACTTTCCGTCTAGCGCCGTCATCAGGCCAAATTTTCTGTTTTTCCGATGCACTGACATTGCACTGATGTTCCTATTAGCATAGGGAAACGACCACATGATAAATTAACCTTAAAGGGATTTAGAATCTGCACAGTGTAGGACAGCCTCTATCCTAACACCCACAGTCTGGATAAGGAAAAAAATGACAAAAATCAGCTAGTTCCAATGTTATTCTTCTATGATAACTCATTAATACAAAAAAAAACAAAAAAAAGACACTTGCAGAGAACTTGCGATGGCGACATTTTATAGATCAAATGATTAATCAGTCAAATTAGAGAAAATAATCATCAAATTAAGTGATGAATGAATATAATCATTAGCTGGACGTGGTCCTTTGAGTAGAAATGTTCATTACTCCTTCACGCTGAGCTCCTTCCTGCCTCTGTTTCTGACCCTGACTGAGCACAAAGACTTATTCATCTCCAGGCACACACACACACACAGACAGAAAGAGAGAGAGAGTGAGTGAGTGAGAGAGAGAGAGAATAAACACTAACTTATGGATACCATCTCCGGATGCATCAGCTATGGTACATTAGACATTTCGCTACAGACAACCCCCCATTCCTGTTGTTGGTTAATACATATCCATATATCATACTGCAACACAAGACGCCCGTCCACCATCTATTTACATTACATTAATCAGTAACAGACGGACAAAAGGAAAGCCATGTTTTCGTGCTTTTGTTGCTCCAACCCCCCCTTCGTTTGCAACACTGCATGCATCACTCTCTAATGTTAATAGCCTGTTTGGCTATTCTCCGTCTGCCAGGACCTTATAAGACTTCAAGCCGAGCCCTGAGATTGCTATGGCCCTTTTTTTTTTATTATTATTATTATTTGTCTGCGCTCCATCTTGCTTTCTGCTCGTCACGTTATTATTCAGGCTTAGAGGCGGGGGACACACATTGTCGCCGCTTTCATTATTTTACTGTTTTGTATAGAGTTTTTTTTTTTTTTGCTACGGAGACTGAAAAAAAAAAGTAGGTCAGCCAACTTAAATATTCCTGTTGATAATAAATCGCATTCTGAGGCTGGGGTGGCGAACATTACATTAGGTGGCAGGTACAATGGTAACAAGTTACAACCTTGTTGATGAAGAACAAAGAAGAAGAACAAAAAAAGAGAAAGAACATGATGTATAGCAATCTTCAGGAGGGACTATTCATTCTTTTTTTTTATTTTTCATTTCTGTGCTGTAACCTTGTTTTCCTCCCCGGCCGACCGCAAACCTCTCCCTGCTGTAACTTTTATACATAAACACTGGGCCTCTACTTCAAGACATAGAAAGGAAACAAAGAAGGAGAAAGAAGGAGTGAGAGCAGCCAAAAAAAAAGGAAAAAAAAGAGTTGCAGGACATGAGAGTAAAGAAAAAAAGAGGAAAAAGAGAGAAAGAGGACATTTCTTGGCTCGTACTCCTCCCCTTGTGTGCAGACCATTTTAATGAGAGCCACATTTAGGTCAGTGGTGGTTGGCTTTTTCCCTCTTTTTCTCCTCTTCTTCTTTCTCTCCTCTTTGCCCCCTCCCACCCCACCGCATCCCCTTTTCCCCACCGCCCACCCCCACCTCCTGAGAGGACGATAAAAACCAACACTATGCGGTCTGGCTATGAAATTACAGTGATTTCACAGGAGCAACAGAGAAAGAAAGGAAGAAGAAGAAGAAGAAGAAGAAGAAGAAGAAGAAGAAGAAGAAGAAGCAGCGTTTTGAGTGCAAACTGAAAGTAAAGTTTGTTGTTGGGTTTAATGCTGCTGCTGTTGGTGTGGTATCTGTGTGTGAGTGAATGTGTGTGTGTCTGTTGAGGGTCAGAATCACCATCATTCCCTTGTGCAGAAAAGTACACATGTGGACAAGACACTCCAGTCTCCGCTTCAGAAAATACTCCGAGGCTCAGCGTACACTTTGAGAGCAAGCAGAAGAAGAAGGACCAAAGAACAACCACTGCCCAAATGTCTTTCCTCTTCCTGCTGCTATGGACTAGTAAGAAAAAGAAAAAAACAGAAAACAACATATTGTACAGTGGAACCATTTTTCAAAAAAAAAAAAACAAACAAAAAAAAAAAAGGATGGCGTGAGGCGAGGAAATGGTTATTTGCCCGTGAATGTACCCTTGGAGGTTAGTCTGGACCGAATGGGTACATCCATCCCGCCACTCGCCCGATGCCGTGCTAATAATAGATGAGCACGGATGGGAAGGGAACATGTGGAAGGTTCCCTGATTGGAGAAGTGTGTTGTGAAAGGTGTTTTCTACCTCACGACTGAGGCAGAGAGAAAGAGATGGGGTGGAAAACAAAGGGGAGAAGTTAATTCACAGCACAAGTTCTTCAGTGGTTTTGTTAGAGCTTTTGAAATACACCAGCGTTAGAGTAGCCACTACAATGCCTCTATATTTACAGTGATGGCCTTTTCCCATAGTGCTATGATGCCGGTCAGAGCCAGAAAAACCTGCTCTTCAAAGTAAAATTACATCATCTTTATTTCATTTTCCAAGTCTGTTTAGATGCCACCAGGCCTTTTTCCCGGTAAACATTTAATTTCACGTCACTTTCCGTCACAACTTCCTCTTCTATCACTCAAAACTACCCCCCCCAAAAAAAGTAAAAAAAAAGTAAGAAAAAGCATTGAATACTGAATTATCTGGATATTTTCTGATATTTAAATGTCAGTATTATTTTCTCAGACCTAACAAAGGTCCTCGAAGAGTCACCAAGAACATTACGCAACTGTTTTCACAGGCCGACTTCACAGGACTAACCATGATTACTAATCTAACCTTTATGTGTAAAATTGGTGGAATGCCACTTTAACACAGCTCAGATAAGGCTGTACGAGAGCCATCGGTAAACAACGAGACTTCAGTCCACAGAGATTCAGTTAGAGGAAATGACCCCTTCCATAAAGAACCCAAACTTCACTAAGGTATGTGGTGTCTATGGAGGCAAGCTCCTCCTTCTTTCGCAGAGGAGTACTCCCATTTGCTGTTAAGAGCAAATGTTTGCGGGATTGGGAAGTACACACAAGGCAAAAAGCCAACATCTGGACCAGCTGCTGAAGAAGGTGGATTCATCTTCACACATTTCTGCATTTTATTCTGTCTGTTTGAATTTTTTTTTTTTTGTATTCATCACTTCCCTTTTTACAATTTGATGTGTTATGCTAATTTCACGGCAGGTTCTCATTTCCAAACCAGCCCGGCTAAAAAGGAAACCGAGAAGTCCGACGGCGACAAAAGCCCAGGTGAGAGAGGGCTGAGCGAGAAGACAGGAGCGCGTGGAAAGCTGAAGGTAAAGGGGCAAGGAAAGAAAGAAAAATGAGACACGGGAGAGAGTTAAAAGGCCTGATTATTTAAAAAAGAAAAAAGAAAAGGAAAGGAAAAAGAAAAAGCCCACACAAAGCTATGTGGAATACAGTGCACTGTAGAGACAGAGACATCCAAGTGAAAAGCTTACCAGTAATGTGTGTGGATGTGATGTGAAGTCTAATTGCCTTGTAATGGAGGCAGGTGTTGTGTGCTAATTAAACACACATGACCGCCCTTCACACACACACACACACACACACACACACACACACACACACACACACACAGGCCTGGCCTTTGTTGAGCAGCTAAATGAGGGAAACTCAAATCGGTGTTCGGCTGCAGAGCCTTGGCCCCGGACGTGTCAAATACGCCTGACTGTGTTAACATGTCAACATATTGCTTTACTACACTTGTAAGACCCTTTTACGGGCTACATGTAATTGCTGAAGGAGGAGTATCTTTCTCTTTTATAAGTGTCCTGTGTAATTACTTGGTTTTAATGATTTTCTTTCCAGAGCATCTCTCCGAGTACAAATGGCCGCACTGTTTTTTCCGGTGTCGTGTTACATCTGCAGCTTCTCGGCTAATGAGCCACTGTTCAGATGAACACCCATACCGGACTGGACTTAGACTACATTAGAGCCGGCTTCTCCTCTACACAGACACGTCGAGCGCATATACACCAGATACAGCAGAGACTGGTACTGGGCTCTGTTTACTTCCCGGTGAATGGAGGGATGAACCAGTATTTTACAAACTCATGCAACGATCAGAGAACTGAAACTGAGTTCAAAATGAAAGGAAAACACGAGCAGTGAGAGTGAGGCACAAAGAAGCAACTGCCTCTGAGCTAGAAGACGGGATGACACAGATGTGGCTCTTTTCTCTGTGGACTGTCGTTAATTAGCCTCGTCTACACAGACAAGCGTTTTTATCAAATCAAACTGGTACCGAACACCAAAGCGACGGCAGCTAATCACACAGAGCTCGTCACTGAACTCTGCAGTCCTGTGACGTGTCACTGATCCTGTGAGCTTAATTTCAAATCCTAATCTTTTAGGACAGGTTAAAGGTAAACCCTAAGCCTGTCCTAAATATAATTCTTGTTCTAATATTAATCTAAAACTAAAAATCCTAATCCTAATGTGGGGGAAATGGTAAAGTATCCTTACTGGATGATTTTCATCATCGTCCTATCCTTCCGAGGACATTTGGTCCTAGTGAGCAGAGGAAAACCCAGACACAGATTTCCAGTGAACACACTCCTGAACCCTGAGCCCTGATCAGATGTATGAGTGGAGCCGACAGTGGATTAGAACATAAAAGCCTGTGAGACGGAACACAAGAATCAAGGTGTTTCTTCCGAAATGGCTCTGGCTGCTCCCCCCGCGCGCCGACGGCGAGGCGGAGAGCTGGTGAGGTGACAAATTAAAACATGTCCTCGGTGTGTTTTCCCCGCGGGATTGCACGGCGATTTGTTACCGCGCCGCGAGCGCTGAGCTCCCAAAAAGCCACTAATCCCCAAAACATACCTCCGGAGTTTTGGAGAGAAGCGTGGAGGTGGTGTGGGTGTGTGAAGAGGAGGATGCACGCCTACGGATATGGATTAAGTAATAACAAGCATATTATCTTACAACTTCTCAACATGTAAAGCTCTGTCCCTCTGTGCGGGTGAAAAGGTCAATGAAAACATGTAATGTACCTCATCACATGATGGTTAATATTGATCAAACTGGCTTAGGTTTCTCTAATTTATAATCAGTGCAACAACACAACTACTTTTTTTTTTTTTTGGTTTTATTTGTTGCCGGCTTAGTTCAAACCCATTTTCCGACTCGCTTGGGATTTAGCGACCCACTGTGCTCCCACATATGGCTAATCATGGCGGTTATTAAATATTTAACACCTCATTAACCTTCAGCCACATGACTGACAGTAACACGGCTAGGTGGCAGTGATTAGCACAGAAACACACCAATCATCCCACACAGTACGTTTACAAAGCAGATTCACCGACTGCCTGAATAATTCTACATTAGCGACATCTATGTCTTAATACACTAGTTGCTTCATCATCATGCAGCAGAGAAGACTATGGTCTTATTGCTCTGTTGGAGTCAGAGGAGAAGATTCTCCGTGTATTTTTCTCTAAATGTAAATTAGCATTCAACAAATAAACAACAAACCTCCAGGATATTTCCAAAGATACAGGTTATGCTGTACCTATATAAATAAAATTGAATCAAGTGTATTAGCAATAATTACTTAACAATCAATGAATAAAAAAAAAACCAAACAAACAGTAAAACTGCTTGTTTCCTAATCTTTACACCACATGAACCTTGTGTTGAGAGTATTCTACACAGGCCTATACTGAGTCATGGTTTTTAGTTTGTTAGCACTAATTTAGCTTTTGATGGCAGCCCTGTGACTACCTAACCCCCTTCAGGCACATTAAGAGCTGTGGGAAAAGTTGTTTCTCTCACTCCAAAATACAGTTGCGTGGTTTTATTGCCAACCGAGGCAGAGTATTTACAAGCCTGCCTTAGTCTGTGGCAGGGCATTAATCACAGACCAGCATTAGGCTGCTGGGGGGCTGCATAGGGGTTAGAGAGATTCAGGTTTCACTGGTCCACATAGCAATGCAAACAATGCAAGGGACTTGGTTTAGTGCAAGCAGCTGCAAATGAATCTCCAGTATGTAGCAGACTGCAGCTTTAACCCAGACTACCTGGACTAAGTGAGGTAGCAATTAAGTACTGTAGGTAATTGGAAATAAAAGTAAGCAACCCTCTGGTGTCGCATATATTTACTGGCATTTTTCGCTTGTAAACATAATTATTGCAACCAGGAGATTCACATTTTATTCAAACTACTATCTACTTGGTCACGACATGTTACTATCAGTCCAAGTGCATAAATTCTCCAAGCTCATGTTGTTTGTTCTTCTCATCTGTAACCATGTACTTTGCATGCTGTAAAGCAAGACATCGATGTGATGACAGTATCTCTCACCAAAAATTGGCTAAGGTTCCATAGATGTTGCTGTATAGAAAGCGATCTTTCTATTATTATTTTCTATATATTATTTAAACAAGCAGACTCTGACATGGCTGGAAATAAAGACTTCAATTCTTCCCAAAGGGGCTTTCATCTGCAAATGCAACGATGTATATGAAGATTACATCATCATGCCTCAGTTCAGCTGAATTGATGGTGATCTGGTGTGTCACCCTGCTGTTCATTCAGATGAAACTGATTAAGCAGAGATGTGATCGATTAATTGACCGAGCCAGCTTGGATGAAAATGGAGCCATCTTGCATTTGCACACATCCAGAACTATAGAGAATAACACAGCCAGACACATCAAGAGTGTGTCAATAATGAAACACAGTAAAGTGCCTCTGACCGCGTTAAATATGAAATACATGTGTTATGGAGCACATGTGGGTCAGTGGATGACCCGCACACCCGTGAGTTCCACCCTCCCCCCTCCCACCTCCGCCCCATGTGAATACAGAGCACGCGTCCAACTTTCTGTCACTGACTCGGGCTTTGACAGAGGGCCGTCCCCGAAATTAAATACAGCGTTTTCTTCGTTTCTCACAGACTTCCAGCCAAATGTGCTGCTTCCATCTCTCTTCTCAGCTCATTTCTTCGCGATGATAGATCCTTCGTTGCTTCCCTTTCACCGAGCCTCGCCGCGAAGCCATTTCCGTATGCGCACGCCCATTCCCCGCATCAAACGATTCATACACCAAATCATTTTCAGTCAGTCCAAAGCAGACCTGGCACACATACACACACACACACACACGCATAGGCAAAGACTGCTGTAATGAAATTGAAATGAAAGTACTATTACGGTATCAATCTTTATCTAATCCATTCTGTGGAAAGAGAGGCCGATTGTAATTACCTCCACCTCAGTTTGCTCTAACAAGGGCCAGCATTCACATCACTCTTCCTTATCTTTACTTCTGTTTTTTTTTCTTCCCAATTCTGCATTCTACAGTTGAATACCAGCCACACAATACCAATGGCAATCAATTTCCTATCATACAAAAGACCTTAGGGGGCTCTCCATTTCATTTTCAAACAATGCAATCCAAGAATATGGCTTGAATTAAGATGGAGCACTGGAGCATCTGCAGTGCTCTGGATGAGGAGCAAGTCAGTGCATAATTTCTAAAAAAAAAAAAAAAAAAACAACTGCTAACAAGACTCACCATCTTTTCTCTCTCTGCTTCCGGTTCTCACTAACTAACTGGAACCAAAAAAAAAAAAAAAAACAGACCCAAATGTGAGATGATGAGGTTTTTCAGGCTGGAGCCCAGCTCATGTGCTCTTTGACTTGTTTCTCAATTTTAAGGAAAAGTGACTAGAGAGCAGAATTTGGATGAGACGAGGACCCTGGGGTGACAGACTCTGAGCTCTCTGCAGTTGGCCGACTTCTCGGAAAAGGGATATGAGAGATCTCCCTTCTGTTGGTTATTTTCAGGTCCTGGGACCTCTCTCTCTTTACCAAAGCTCTTTACTGAATATGCCTCACATTCTCTGTTAGCGATGATGAACATGTTAACACTGCTTACTGCTTTATCAACTAGTGCAACTGTCTTCTACAAAATACACTTCTATACTAATGTGCTAAGGCAAAATCTTAAGAGAGACTCTAATTGCTCTTAGACTTAACTACACTGGCAACGTCCAATCCGGTAAAGGGCAACACACACCAGAGAGGTGTCTTGATGCAACTTGTCATGATACGTTTGTGTCCAGCCCTTCAGCTCGCCCAAAACAGCAGCAAGATTTATGGACTGGCATATAGAGTTCTGTGTGAAGTGAGTGCTACACATCAGCCAACGTGAATGAGATGGGTAAAATAGGGTTGATTTTATTTAGCACATACTTCATTCACTCAAAGGAACATTCCCTCTGTATATGATCCAGGCCTCAATAACATATGTGGATTGATGACTTTTTTGGATCAGGTCTAACGATTCTCTGGTCCAGATCGAGTATCCTTGGGTGCTTTTCAGATGTTGATAAAAGTCAGTGGATCCTGCAGCCCATCATCTCTCCACTTGAAAAATGATGCTTTTGTTGCCTGAGGCACAAATTGTAGAGAAAACGTTTTGCAGATGCATTCAGTATTAACATCTGGGCTGGCAGTGAACAGT
This sequence comes from Toxotes lorentzi, assembly GCA_037833715.1. Classification (NCBI taxonomy): domain Eukaryota; kingdom Metazoa; phylum Chordata; class Actinopteri; family Toxotidae; genus Toxotes; species Toxotes lorentzi. The sequence goes on from JBBMJY010000016.1 coordinate 12,666,591, forward strand.
TTTCAGATACGTTTGACGTAAACATTTCCTCATGCTGATAAAAAAATGAAACCCTGCCAGCATTTTGGACATCATGTATCCGTTGTACCTGAACATGGTCTTAAGGCGGCAGCGTTGTTTTGTGATATCGCAGAGAAGCTGTCATCCGAAAGGCAGAGTGGACAGAGATGAATGGGTCGGATGAATCAGACGACGGTCCATTATAAATTCGATTTTTGTTTTTGCACTTACAGTGTTTTAATGTGCTGCTTTTTTGTTCATGCAGCAGCCTGCACCTTTATCTGAAAGGACAAGATAGATTGTTTGGGAAGGTTCTTATCCTGAGAAACTGGAGCTGATTTCGGTTGGTTGTCATGGTGAATGTAACAAAAAAAAAAAGTGCTTATTGTTTGTGAGTGTGTTTTGTGTTGGGGTATGCTGGTGTCATTCTACACGTCGTCTTCTTTGTGTGTGTGTGTGTTTTTTTTTTTTATGAGTCACGGTTGTGCGCGCTGCTTACTATTCAAACTAGAAATTTCCTTTGAAAACAAGTCAGATCCCATTTGTGCTCCTTGAAATATCCCTAAACCCCAGCAGACTGACATCTCCCTGCTCATTGTCAAAGATGTCTCTGTATTCTAAAGAGAGCCTGATCAAAAGAGGCTCCTATTGGAACAGCACAGCTGTAGACTCTCCCTCCATGCCGTTCGGAAAGCCGACCCTGCTGTGATCAAAACAAGACTCCCAACGGATCCATACATGCTCTCTTTTACTGCCATGGTACATCTGTTAATGTCTCTCTCCCCCTACCTTTCTCCACCCAAAACACTTCATTATATATAAATTGTAAATCCTTTTATCCTCCAAGCTGGCTCAGATGTGACTGACAGGTACATAAGCAGCAGCAAAAAATAAATAGCCGTGATTAGCTTTAAAAGCTTAGTTTAACACCTTGAAGGTTTTTTTTTTTACTTTCAATACACTATATTTAAATATACCTACCACATCTTTCTTTTTGATCACAGGAACATGATGTTGTTGACATATTTAGCTACAAGTTAAATGCAAATAACAGCTTTGTAGTACCATGGCGGTCATATCAGCGCTCGATCCGTCGATCCGAGAAGAAACAATAGTGACAAACAACAAAAACAGACCAGTTGGATTGATCCTGAACAGCAACCGCCATGTCTCCCGTTTGGTAACGCCGGGTAGCGTCTCCTGTTTGTTTACGAGGCATCTCAAAGTAAAGCAAATCTCTCATTTGTTGTATCATCTGGCTTTTTAAGCTGCTCTGTGGAGAAAGTGTCCACAATTGTTAAAGATAAAAGGGACAAAACTGCTTTAAGGGTCTACTGGAAAATGACAAGATGCAATGTGGATTACATTTGCTACGTCTGTGTAACACTAACAGGTCTGATCAAAGGACTGCTGCTTCATATATGCCATTACAAAGCTCACTACAACACAATGCAGATGATAAGGGAAAGAACTTGTGTAGACAGTCTGATTCCTGGGGTCGTCACCATCATGGTATGTATGGAATGGGGAAAGAAGTAAGAAAAAACTCTCACATTCGAGAACATGGGAGTCCTCAGATGTTTGCCAATGACTTCAGTGATTAGCTGATTATCAGAATAGCCGCCTGCTCAGTCCTCGCTATCCCACCGTAAATCTATCTGGACATTTATTGAGGAGGCGGCCGGACAAAACAATCTAGTTTGCAGTAATGCTGACAGGATGGCCCATAAACGACAGTATATGTCACCATCTGGAGCGGTGTGGAGAGTAAAACCTACACTATGATTACAACAGTCAATCTTATATGTTGTGTGATTTTTCTACAAAATTCACTTAGAGCTGAGGGCTCCTGAGGCCGCCCCCTCACCCGCCCTTCCTCAGGAGCCCTCTGGACCCAATTTTTAGAATCACTGATCTCTTTTACAGCGTCCTCTCTTCTGAGAATTAGAGCCACAAGCCCAACCTCCAGCAAGACCAACAAGCACGATCCGGTCTCAATGTTTCAAAAAAAAACCCAAAAAAACACCACGGACGAGTGGACTCCAAGAAAACAGCTGCGTTGTTCCTAAACTCATGACCAGACCCACGGGGCGATGAGAGTGAATGAAATCTTTCTTACGCACACTTGGAGAGGAATACAAGATTCCATTTATTGGCTTATCTGATAAACATGTGGTGACAAATGTTTTGAACAGCAGTGAGAAAGAGCATAAAAATAACGGTCATTTCTGAAAAACATCTGCCGTAGATTTACTGATGAGCACAGTGCAGATGGATGATTCTTAACTCGAGGCCAAGGACCATGGCCTGTATTCATTTTCCCCACAAAAGGGTATTGATTCGGCATAGATACGGCCTCATCATGTTCATTACCTGCAAAACTTCAGGGAAAATAACCATAAATCATACGAATGCCCGAAAATGTTTATTGACAACTATCAGATTATAGCAGACATTTGTGGTCTCCAGAGGATGATTCCTCACCTTTCATTATAATACAAACATTAATCATGTACACAAAACTGTATTATTGTCCAGGAGACCAAACAATACATTCTAAGAGAAAACTTTCCGCAATATTTCTAGGAACAAAAGTTCAGGCGTTCAGGCACTGACAGTGGGCGTCTAGACTGGATACAACCCTGCGTTAAAACAATGCACACAGCAGCTGTAGCAGGATTCCTATGAAATCTTCTATGGACATTCATCATCCCCAGGAACTGAATCCCAGTGATTTCCACAGATCTTTCCTCTAATACCACCATCAGAGCAAAACCCCCACCTCCACGGAGAAATATTAAGAACTAACAAACAGATTTATCATGTCATTTGCTGAGATGAACCATATAAACCTCTGTGCATCTAATTACCCCACTGCCTCTCGTGCAGCGCCACCCTCCGGACCAAACGTATGTATGGTGTAATAAAAACGCCAGCCTGTTAGGGACACTGGCAGACCATTACACTTCAGCTGAAAAGTAAACTGCCAGTTTTAGCGCCACGGAATAATTTGCTCATCTGGCCACTGCCTGTCATGTGATACGAGTCCAGATGGAGGTTTAGTGAAGACGGTTTTGCCAGTTTTTTTATTTCTCTAACAGGCATGTGGGGAAGGAACCAGATGTACACGAGGGACGAGCAGTCCCAGGACTGCTTTAACATCTCATTGTCAATCAGGCAGGAAAGCAAACAGGGTTTCAGCATAGCTGTGTCTCTTGCGGCTGGCGTTGGGAAACACTCCGGGACAGTTCCATCTAATTTCCTTCATTGTGGTACGTCCACACCATACAAATTTGAAACTTCGAGAGACAGAAAACGCTCTCTAATCAGACCGAGGAAAAGAAACTCAGCAGTAATAAGTAGTTAAAGAGATAATCTGCGGAGTTTCAACCCATCGAGTTAAAACCATGCTGGTTTTGTACTTCGATCAGCTGACAATCAAACAGCGTAGGCGGCAATGTGATGTCTTCTCCCTTTGATCGTCTTTGTCTGCTCTTCCCCTAAATAGATCTTTCTTGATGGCAGACACAGGCGGCGGCATTAATAATGTCTGCATTATATTTAGGTATGCTATTTCCAGTGAAACTGGTGCTCAGTGGGTCACTGGCGTGGCTTCCTGTCACACCTGAAACAGTGCTTTTCCTCCAAGTCTCTGGCTCTAGCATCTCTATGCTATGGGATTATGTGGTTTTTAACTGTAAACATTCTGTCCAGACCATGTTGCACTACAAAAAGCTTAGTTTTAATGATTAAGTAAAAATTAGTTTGGCTAAAATAACACCAACAATGAAGAACTCCACAAAAAAAAACACTGTATACAACATATTTGATATATTTTGGTCTAATAAACGTCAATTTGGGTGATGTGCTGGTAAACTGTAAAACTACAACTATGAGCCCAAAGACACTTCTTCATAGAACAGGATGAAAACGTTAACATTTTGGAAGGCAGTTTGATGAGATTTGCTTTTTTTGACCTCAGCATACTGGGTAAAATTTCCAAGGCCTCATTTTACTCTGACTACTTTTTGCATTGCCGCTGAAACTGGAGGCTTGGCCTAAATTACAAGCTCTTACAATTAATATAAAGACAGCTGAATTTGTGCCCCACAGCTCCCAACATGAATCAGTGTCTACAGCTACGCGTTTCCTCCCCATATTCCATACTTACTCCCCCAGGTCATCAGGCTGTGACTAAGATTGTACCTTAATTCAAGATGTGTAGCTCAATAATATGGAAAAACACACTTTCAGCTTGCATTTTAAATTGGATATTTCAAGGAAATTAATATTTAATAAACCCAGAATTCTAATTTACCTTTTATTGCAGAGCCGCGGCTGCACACGGCTTCATAATAAGACGGTAAAATAATCTTGACATTTCCTCAAGCAATATTGGATCCTTTCACACGGCATGAATAGATGCACAGTAATCAATTATCGGCTGTGTTATTCGACCAAAAGCGGGAATCTCGGTTCCCTCAAACTGCGCAGTGAAGAGTCAGTTGCCTGCCTTTTTAAAATTCCTCCTCCTCCAGTCGTTGTCCAAGGTTCTTCAAAAGCTTTAAGCCGCAACCGGCAATCAAACAAACGTCCACTCTCCCTGACACGAGCAGTGAATGAATTTAGATTTGTATAACACAATTTGAAGCTTTGAAGTGCCGCAGACTTTTTTTTTTTTTTGTCCTCCCCCTGAATATTTTCCAGTGCTATTCCGCCCCCACACAGCCTACATTATTGTGCTGCAATCTTTCAAATTAAGACTGACAGTTGGATTCCAGTTTTGTTTGGTTTTTTGGAATCGCATAGGTCGGGGACAATTTGTGGATTTAGGGTTGGGGGGGGTATGCACACTGTATGACACACACACCCTGCTGCTTTCAAACTGCTGACACTGCAGCCTGACCTTGGATGATACGGAGAGGGGAAGGGAGGGGGGAGTGTTGAAAGCTCACTGTCGACGCATCCACACCTCTGCTTCTGTCCTCACCTGCCTTTACACCCCACACACCCACACGCCCCTGGCTGTCCTCACAGGGGTTATTTCATCTTTTTAAATATGTTTGTAATGTTAGTCTGATGCAGATGTTTGTGAACAGGTGTGGTGAAACACGGCACATTATGGAGCCCCTTAATCCGGTGTTTGCACGCTATCTGCCAAACATGGAGGATGTTGGAACCTGGCTGCGGAGATTTGCTCCCGTTCAGACAGAAGAGCATTAGTGATGCTGGGTGATGCAGGTCTGGCTCACAGACACTGATTCAGTTCATCCCCCAGTGGTGATGGATGGGGTCAAGGGTCAGGGCTCTGTGCAGACCCGGTCAAGTTCTTCCACAGCAAACTTAGAAAAACCTTGTCTTCATGGAGCTGGATTTGAGCACAGTGGCGCTGTCATGTCGAAATAGGAAGCTTAAACTGCTGAAACACAATTGTCAGTCTATGCTGGAGAGTTGTTGTTTTTTTTTTGGTGAAACCCAGTATTTCTTTGCAGTGCGATTCAATATTCATCCACTAGAATTAGACAGTATGCCTGGCAGCGTGGAGTGGGATTTCAAATCCCATATAGACGTTCATGTAGGGAAATAAACTGGTAATGCTTTACTTTATGGATCCCTGAAGATAACTATTTCATCTGTTAGAAATGATATGGAAAAAAGAAGAAAAAAAAAGTTACACTTAGCTGTGTCCATTTGATTTATAGAAGAAGCTGATTTATAGAAGAATTTCCCTCATTTAATTAACATTTATAGAAAATACAGTGGAAATGAGGTGGGGACGGGGATTGGGGGGGGTGATGCTGTAGACCTACAGCTGTTGCAGAGGCTTCATCACCAGGACAAGAATCAGTTCCATAGGAAATCATATTTTTGCCCATTTGAAGTATCAGATCCAACGTATGGCTCGGCCACGGCACACAGCAGTGTGGGAAGGTGGGCTTGGCACAAATACAGATGGCAGCTTATTGCTGACTTCGCTCAACACACACAGACAGCAGAAAAGCAGGAGAGCGTACAAATTCCAGATGTACACAAAGGAGGACAGAGGAAAGACAAAAAAAAAAAGCGAACGTAGCAACAGTGAACAGACCGTGGCGCAGCTCCTTCCTGTCAGCAACAGAACAGGACAATGTGACGAGGAGCATTCACAGCAAGCAAACATCTCATTTAGTTCTGTCTACATAAAGACATTAGCCTGCTTTTGTTTCCACTGTAGCAGGTTTGCACGTCGGGGAAATCATTTTTCACATTTTCATTCTGCTTATAGAAAACAAGGACGTTTTCTTTGAAGCTCTGAAGCTGACAAGTCAGGTTCAGATGAAAAAGAACAAAGGTATCTTCAGAGCATTTAATATGTTGTTTAAAAATAAAATGTAAAAGGTGGTATTTTTAACAACCCGAAGACCTTTGATTCTTTAAAAAAAAAAAAGAAAAGAAATCTGTCAGATTTGTTTTAATGTTGATAAGGTTTTGACAGAGGATGATTTTATGTGCCTGTGTTGTTCTGGAACAACTCACTTTCTCTCATCTCTGCTTCCTCCTCGCTAACATCTCGGGTCGGGGCGGCACTGCCACTGTCAGTCCAGTTGGGTCCAAAGGCCCATGAAGTTGGAGGCAGCAGTCCCCCTTCAGCTCACCTCTACTGTAACTCTGTGACTCTACTTTCCGCGATGTCACAGCTCAGGCGGCTCTGTTTAACTGTTTTTTGCAGGAAGGGAAAGGAACAAAACACTAAGCAAAACTAACCAATAAGACTGTGGAGAAAAAGGTCTATGAATGTTCAGTCAGTAAAACAGTAAAATGAGAAAGAGGTGGCCTTTGTAGATACGCTGAGTTAATATTTATGGTGCTTCTATGCAGTATTAGATACTGCATAGAAGAGACGGGCCATTTATTCAGACAGAAATGTAACACAGGGATCAATGGCACAAACAGGGGTCTTGGATCGGCTTCCGTTGCAACACAACTGGAGATGTCCTGAGCCGATCCTAAGGATTAGTATGAGAGTGGTGGGGGTGGCGGGGAACCAATTGATCAGCCGATCAAAACCCGATCCTTTCTTTGTTCTGTTCCGCCGTGTTTTGTCCGCTGGAGTGGCAGCGTGGCTCTCCACCACTGTGCAACCATTCAATTCCAAGTGTGAAAAAAAGATTTTATTTACCTTGAGTGACTCTGAGTTCAGACATCGAGCTTGGCAAAATGTACACGTTCACTAAGCTACGACACTAATTATCATTAGCAAAAGAGCAATTATGCGCTCTCGTACCTTTGGGGCCTGGTTCTGACCGTCGCACTCGCCGGTTAAAATGACAAACGCTGCCTGCAGCAGATCATATCAGCCATCATTAATTAATGTTAATTCCACAAGTAAGCTGATAACAGGCGAAATTAAATTTGTCTGTTTTCTGGTTAAAGAGCTCAGCTAGAGCTTTGTGAGGGGAGTCTCTCCGCTCCATAACACAACTGAGAGCGTACCGAGTTTTAGAGGAGAACCCAAAATGGGTGGCTGTGGGGGTTGCTCACATTCATGGACTGACTAATCATCATCATCGGTACAAATACCTGTGTCAACCGCCAAATGAAATGTTTCATTTCAAGAATAAGTAAAGCAGCTGAATGAGACAGGGGATCCTCAGACCACAGTGGACCGTGTTATTTCTAATCTGAAGGAGGAAAATTTTTCTGGGGGGGACATACAATAATTATTCCAAATTACGACCTTCGCCTTCAAACCCACCTGTTGAGAACAAATGTCTTCAAATGTGTTTCACTCTGTACGAGGCAAAAATCCATTTTGGCTTAACAGCAAGGGGCACTGTGATGAACTGTGGCCAGAAACATAAATATTCAAAATGCACTTCTTTTGCCTGTTGGGATGTGAAGCTGCCACATATGTTGCATGTGGGTTCAACTGACCTTCCTGAATAAATATAGGTTAGAAAAAAAAAACAGCAACCCAGAGACAGTGAAAGAGCAAGAAGGGTCAAATAAATGTTTGCTGAAACGAATGCATGCATGCGTGCACACTCCTCAGACTCTGCCATCTCCTTGGGCACTTTACTCCTTTGGTAGCTTTGGAGCTTTCAAATGCGACTTTACTCTGAAAACTTTTCAGATTCACTCAGCTTTATTTGACAGCCGTGAAACTTCCCTTACAAATGCTTCAAGGGGAGAAAGGTTAGGCAGTCCAGAATCTTTCTGAGTGTTTGTCTGTATATGTGGCTGGATACAGGCCAGGGAAATACAATAAAGATAATGCCAACTGATTGGTGACATATATCAACCATGAGCTAATCAATACTAACCCAGTTATCTAATGGAAGCCTTCAGCTTTAACTGAGGAAAACAGGAAACAATTTCTTTTTTGGATTTTAATTGACTGGGTTTCAATGGGCAGCTTTCTAAAATCATATCAGCTGAATCCAAGTGAGTATTGTCAATGTGACTTGGTGTGCATGCAAAAGCTCCTCTGCACAAAGGCTACTATAGACAACTCCTCCACTCCTCACAGTGCCCACACAAGGCCTTGATCCATATGTGCACTCCCTAATCTTTCCAATGTGAACGTCACTGACATCTCCAGGATGCTCGCGAGGTGAGAGATAATCTAATCGCTGGGGAGACAGAAAGTATGTGATATGTGGGGCAGGTGGGAAGACGGCGTACGGCTCTGAGAGGAGCGGAAGATAAAAAATGAGGCAGAGGAGGAGGACGGAGGCCACAGTGAGTCTTTGAACTCTCCCGACAAATAATTGAAGGACATGAGACAGAGTATAAAGCTACACCGACAAACGATGATAGATGAAACCTCTGACACTGAGCAGCTTCTGTTGTGCAGGGGGGAAAAAAATGAAAGGATGAAGGTATGAAAGAAGGCGAATGCTACCAGAACAACCAGAACAGATGTCCAGTTAATGACTCTGTCACACCATTCGCTTTCCAGACATGCAATTAGTAAGATCGGACCTCGACTGGAGGGGCGGGGTTCACCCCACCCCCACAAAGATGTCTGCAAAGAGACATGGGCCATCGGAGATGAACTGTCTACGCAGTCTCAAACTCTGGGCAGCATGTGGACAGAATCCTTTTGCATAGACATGAGACATTTTTCTGTAGTGTAGATGTTAAAACATTCTTATCATGCAAAGGAGAAGTCTTCAAAATGTCCCACCAACCACCTGTAATCCTCAACCTCTCTTTCTCATTGCTTTCTAATCCCATTGATCTCTGCTGTACTAACACCATGCTCTTCATTTCCTCCACTGCTGGCAATGACCGAGCATCAATATTCGCTCATTAGCATGCCGGTTAGCATGAGGATTCTGGTATGCAGATGGATGTATGGGTCTGAATCATCCTGCGTGGTTATGTTTCTCAGCAGGGCTCCACTTCTCCCATTATTGCGAGCATTAAGATGCACAAGAGGCAGTCAGACGCCTCGAGTGATCACCGTCAATTACGCGGTACCCGTCGGGGGAGCTGGCCTGAGCCTGGCAGCGCATCATCAATAGGAAAATGAAGAGAAGCTGCCAAAGGCCTGACGTGCTGCTGTACTTAAGACACTTTCAGGTTTCAGCTTCAGCCCAGAGCTCCAGTCATGTCGTATGCCCCCTTTTTTTCCATCTATGTTTTTTATTTTTTATTCTCTTGGTCTTAGTTCTTTTGGAATAAATGTAAGGACAAAACAGAATGAAAGAATGAAAATGATTTATTTCTTGTTTTCTTGTCAAACAGCGGATGAGACTGCCGGCTGCGCTCAGGGTGTCATGCCTACAGCTTTGGCTACAGTCTCTCCGTTCCCTCTCCAACCCCGCCCCAACTTGTCCTCTCTTGCCAAGGCAACCATTAGGCCAAGCGGGGGACATCTGTACAGCAAGGCACTGAGCCATGTTTCCGATGCTTAGCTGGACGAAGCCTGGACAGCTCCATGTCAACAATAATAAATATCACTGACGTAACGAGTTGCCAGTCCCTCAGCTCTGGACATGAGCTTTTCAACCACAGTTATCCATCTGTGTATCTGCTCCAAATGCTTCAGACATGTCTCAACATTTAGGAAGGAGAAGCTAATCTTATTCAGAGTGGTCTCTGGAAAGTAAGTACTGAAGGAGAGAGGAGGGCAGGAGAGGACCCTAACCCTAATCCGACCTTGTCCCCCTTATGGTGCACCCGCGAGGCCCAGCATAGTGCAAGGACCCCCACCCTCCTACCATCAGGCTCCGCAGCAACCTCCTCCCTCAAGCTGTGAGGATCCTCAACAGCTTACATGTACATGCCAGCACCCATCAACCCCCACCACACAGACCATACCAACGACCTGCATCCACTACATGGACAGCACTGACTGTACATGTCACTTTAACCCTATGTGTCTTCCAGTCCACAGTTTCTTAATAAGGCAGGGATTAAAAAAAAAAACAATTGGCAATCGTTTCTTTGATTGGCAATAGCCAAAATGATTGCCAATCAACACAAAGCTATTTATTATGATGTTTTTAAAACTTTTTTATTGTGCAGTGTCACAGATTTGGGTCAGGAAGACAAATTTTAACCCTCTGAAGCGACAATTTTGTGCATGTATTACACAAACATATACAAATACGTCTCCACTGTGGGTTATAGTTTGTACCATGCAGCCCCATGATGTCACGTCACTGTCAGGACTGTGCTACGCTTCCAAGCTGAAGCAGCTCTACCTTCACTATTTTCCAAGGTGCTGCTGCACTTCACAGACAGTTCACAGCCCTCCGCTGTAAAAAGTCCTGTTGTTAATCTCTTTGAAACATGCTGCGTTAAGTTAAATCTTCCTGCTTCTTCTGACTGCTGGTGAATTAGCAACGCTGGCTGCTAGATCCCCTTCCCTTCTCATCATTTTTCTAAAGGGCACACCGCCTTTTAATGCACTCCCACCTGCGTGTGGAGGACCAGGGAGGAGGCAATGGAGGACGGGGGTGCGGTCTGTGGGGGCAGTAAAAAAAAACCGTCCATATCAATAATCACACCACAGAGTCAAGCATATCCTTAGGATACAAGTACAGAACCACAAGAACAGATGTCCTCCATTTGGCCATAAAACCAGACCGTGACAGAGGTGGGCTGGGACAAAACAAAAAAAAAAAGCATCTTGCGACAAAGGTTGTCTGCGATGATTAATAATTTAAGCCACCAAAGCCATACACATTCTAAGAGATGGTGTAATTAGACATTTGCTTCATTATTTATGCCCATAACAAGACACACTTTAAGTGATAAATGATTTCTATGCCCCATGACCTTCAGGCTCTATCAATAGGAAACACTGCAGGCTCTTGGGTTCCAAAAACATTTTCGACTTTTCCTCTTATAACCAGCAGGATGCATGGGTTTAATCATAGTAGTTAACCCACTGACCAAAGGCAGGGCAGTTGTAGTACTTAAGCTTCTGCTTTTGATGTGGTGGAAACAAAGGTTAGAGAAAGGCTGATGACATTTCTGACCTGCGTCAAGGTCTCAGCCTCCCTCTTGATCCGTCCTTGAGAAAGCCACTTCGCCGTGACCGTCCTTCCCCTCCGCAGCCCTGGAGGACACAAAGCAGAAGGGGTGATTAATAAGACATGGGGCTGCTTACATAGACATGTAACATCACATGTGAGGAAGGTCAACACAGATGGGAGACACTCACAGATGAGAGGTTAGAAAGAAGAGGGAAATCAACAAGGTCGGCCGCACGGTGAGTCATTATGCTACTGAGAATAAAGCAAATAGGGTCACAAGTCAACTGTGAAACTATTCAGTTTCAGAGTAAGCAGACTGGTAAACATGGCACTGCATGATAGCTGTTCCCCTTGCAGTGGATGCAGGTCTGACACCTAAAAGCAGATAATAATATTATGGTCATGAAAGTAATAGCTATGCTAGACCTGTTCCTGTTATGTAACCAAAAAGAAGAAGCTTAATTTTACAGATAAAATTGCACTTGGGAGCAGCACAGAAAAGTTGTGAATGCCAAACCTTGCAGGTCAGCGTTATTAATATTTGGAGAGGTGTTTGTGTTCATCATAAGTCCATAAGTCTAAATGATGCTATGTGAGAGCAGTTAGAGTGACCAAAAAACAGAGGAGTTGTGGTCCAGATGGCTAAACGATGAGTATAAAGCTCTGTAAAGCTGCAGGCAGTTGCAGATTAAGAGGGTAATTCTCTGTAGGTCCCTAACTACAACCAACATTGCCCATTTTCACATTGTTTTTCCATTGTAATTTGATGCAGTAATACAAAATATACCAGTTAAAGCCACTTGCATGTTACAGATGACGGTGTGGACGGCAAAAGCATCATGAGTAATTGGTGAAATCAGATTCCATCTGTCATCCAATTTCTCATCTTCACTCTTTTATACCAGTCAGCTCAAATTAAAAACAAGCAAACATACAAAAAAAAAAACTACAGTACCACAGCCTGAACATCTGCACATGCATCATACACTTATTTTCTAGATCTGATACAAAGAAGAAACCTGTTTCCCAAAGGTGTGTGATCAGCGAAAACAGTGAAGTCTTCGCTGGCATGCTGGCAGACGGAGCGAGGAGAGAGGCTGCTGAACTGACTCAGACAGATCCACGCGCAGTAATTCCACATGCACACAAAACAACACATAACTGAGGTTAAGAAGTTCAAGTCAGATGCAGAGAGCAGAGCTGCACATATGCAATTAAAATGAGTGATGACAGGACATTGGATGTGAAACTGACCCCCCCAAAACTCTAAATTTCATTGCTTCTGGGTAGGATCAGGTCCCTTTTCAGGGAAGCTAATCTCCCTCATGCTCCCCTGTATTTCAAACACTGATCATGAACATCATGCCTGCATATGACAGTGGCCTATCACCAACTATCTATCTTCATAAAAGCCAATTAAAAACAAGATAAATATGCCACAATCAGTGTAGGAGGAGTATTTTCTCAGGCTGTGTTTCAGCATGCAGCAGGAGTAATGGCTCCCATTTTCACTGAGCAAGGATCTCAAAAGGATGACTAGATTAGCTGGAGTGAATCATGAGCTCGCTTCCAATTGACAAAAACACTTCTCGGGATGTTAAATTTAAAAGCAGGCAGCAGAACAACCTTTTGCAAAGATCCTTTCCATGTTTACCAAAAGAATAACAGAGAAGGTTTTTAAAGCAGGAGCCAACAGGAAAACGTCCAGAATAAACTGTCTGAGTTTACCTTCCCAAAGCTAATGAAGAGAAGGAACTACAAACATGGCTGACTGATTAGACAGAAGCGGAAACCTTGAACAGAACTGGGCTCTGGGTGGGCGGCCATCTGCTTCAACCAGTTGGGTTGAGAGAGAAAGATGGGGGAGTCGGGGGGAGTATATGCACATGTCCAATGTGCACTGTATGTCTTAATTATTCCTCCCTGGAAAAACGTACCCTCCCATCTCTGACCTTTGGCCGTTACACTGAACTCAATCTATTCGGCCTAATCGTTCAAAATGCGTCCTTCATGTTTACTGACTCTGTTGGTTGAATATGTCCATTTTGGACACAACTGAGTGGCTCTGACAGTCGATGTCTCCACACCTGAGAACACACAACTGAACTCCCTACTGAGCAAGGTTGCTCTCTTAGCCATTTACCCTTTTAGCTAGCATCTAAGCAGCAATGCGTTAACAATAGCGCCCAGTAAGGGAGCCCCACACAGTCACCACAGGCTTCTGCCATGGTCTCATCACCTATACTCCTTTAATTTCCACAGGGGGGGGGCCTGAAAGGTCCTCGCCACTCTCTCTGTTTGGACAGTAACACATTAAGCTGTCTCGTCGTCATCGACCACACTGTGCAGTCTGCATGGCTAAATAACACCTTCACAAAGGCTCCGCACAGGGAGTGTGGGAGGCCTGAGAACACTGCCGTGGTATGAGCTCGATATCAAAACAGCAACCTCAGGTGAATTCGACTTTTAAAAGTCCGTAGCCTGTTCTCCTCAAGTTGAGGAAGATCAAATGCTTCACTCCCAACCCCCCACCTCCCCACCCCCACCCCCACCCCAAGCAAAGCAAAGGTCACCATTAATCGCTGATAACACTGAAAGGAATCCATAAAATGTCAGCAGCACTTGGCCAGGAATTGTTACAGACAGGGAGGAGTGTGTGTGTGGGGGGGGGCTTTTCTGTGACATTTGAGATTTTCAGAAAAGAGGGCAAGCAAAAGTAATTAGTGGAGCAGAGTGGAATGGGAATATGTGGATGTACATCAGGGTTTTCTCCATCTGTTTCCCCCCTCCATCATAGTATTGTACATGATGTGGTATGATGTGCTCATTTGTATTATCCACTGCATCAGGAGGCAACTGATCGTGGGTCAGCGTGGGGTCAAACTGTGCCCCGGCCTGTCCTCGACCATGCCATACCAACGCGAAGCAGCAGATTCCTCTCTGGTGTTGAGCTGTGATGGAAGTCCTTTGTTGTGTTACTACTGCTGCAACTACTACAGCAACTGCTACTGTTGATGCAAACTCAACAAGTCTTACTACTGCTTCACAATAATCTTATCCACTTACAAACAACCGAAAGGGTCTTATCATGAAGCAGCCACAGAAGGTGTTGACTTAGCCACAGAGATTAGCCGCCGCCTGCCTGCCAGCTGCTCATTCAATAAAAAGGCTGCTACATCCAGATCTGGATTTTTTTTTTTTTCCCTGTGCTTTTTTTTTTTTTTGTCAGCAAAACAAACATGAAAAAAACAGCAACATATCAGACATTTCTATTTTTTCCTCACTGTCACCGCCTTCCAAAGATTTTATATAGCAGGTATATAACGGACACATATACTGTAAATGCATATGTGCTGTCTGACTGTGAACTCCGTTTCCCAACATGTCACCATGGCGAACGAGACCTCTCCCCATGCTGTTCCTGCTGCAGGAACACACTTGAGTTATCCAAAACATTACAAGCTCTGATTGCGGTTGCTCACAGCGCAGCTATAACAACTTAATGGAATTTCACCATTTGTAAACGTACTTATCTCCAGCAGAGCTCCACTCTTCTCCCACAAATGCATGTAGCCTGAAGGACACAGATGCCCACTCAATCCACTTGAATTCACATGGAAAATGATGGTTATTGCAGTGTCCACTTTGAGCTTATACAAGTATTCTAATGTCATATATATAGTATTGATCTGAGACAAGGGAAAAAGGAGCTTTGTTTAGACACTGTGGTTTTTATGTGATACAGTAGCAGCTGCACAACTCTGCTTTTCAGCTGCAGTGGGAGTATTCAGTACATGCTACCGGATACCGGAAATAGGAGTCCAAGCATTTGACACATTTTAAACCCTTTTCCCAGCTTCAGACCATTTCACATGCCTCTGGCATCACGGCATCGCTCCCGCTTCCACAGCTCCCACTGAATGATCCACTACGCTGTGCGGTGCTTAATGAAGGGCAGGTAGATGTGATATACAACCTCCAAGTCAACAAATCACTGCTGTGTCTTCGCCTCACTTCTTCTGGCTGCAACACCTCCAACAAAGTCTCTGGTGAAGCTTTTCAATTACAAAATCACTTTGTGTTACAGTGTGTGTGTGTGTGTGTGTGCGTGCATGCGTGCGTGCACTGGATAAGCCAGCCTCCCAATTCTACAGCGGAAGAATAAGGCGGCGGTGGATGGATGGGTGGATGAAGACATGGATGTGTGGATGGAAGAGGATAAGGAAAGGCAAAAAGGATGAGAGGGTCTGCTCCTCTAGCCGAGATCCTAAACCTCATTCCCCAGTTTAGCAGAGAGCTCATTGGATACACCATCTTATCCGATCACACCAACCCCGGGGCATCCATTCACAGTCAGAAGCAGAGATAGAGCTCCCTTTGGTAAATGAGCCTTTAAATGCTTCTTTTCATGTTCTCTCATGTCCTGTTCCTCACCCTCCTCTCCGTCTCGTCTCCTGTTACGGCTGTGTTAATACAGCTGGATAGTTTTACATCTGGCTGCGTGGAAAGCGGAGGCTGCTGGCAGCTTCAAAGTTTCCCAACATCCTGACCTCTACGACCACTTTGAGGCAGGAGAATGATGAGTTGGACAAAGTTTGAGAGAGTCAGTTCAATGTGTCTTCTAAAAAAAAAAAAAAAAAAAAAAACGGCTGCCCCTGGGTCCAAAGAAAATCAATTTATGTTTAAGAAGGTGTTATACTCCATACAGTGAGCTTTGCAGCTCTCTCTACAAGCACTGCTTGGAAACCAGGTTAAAGTCAAAACATTGACAAAACCGGAGGGCTTGGAGAAATTGTACTCCATGATGTAATCTACATTGGACTTCGGGGCGTCATTAAGGAAAGTGTGCCACTAACTAGGCAGAACCTCTTTGCTATTTCAAAGCCATTCTGAACTGAAACCGAGAAGAGAACGACGGTCCTCTAACTCCTCCTTCTCCATCTTATCATAAAGCACTCTGCTGTGGTGTTTCTGCACTGTGACTCCCAGAATTCACCTGTCCGACAAACAGCACGGCCGGCGCCACAGCATGTCCATGAACTTTTCTGCACAGTGAGTTTCTATAAGCGTTCATTCTGCAGAATAACAATGAGCCAAAACATACAGCCAGAGTCATGAAGCACTAACCAGTGTGAGTCCAGAACAAGGAGTCCTGCAACAGGAGTCATGTTCTGGTCCCCCACAGACCCCTGATCATGGAGAAACATATCTTGGTTACAATTCTTGAATAACCATATTCCAGGTTTTTCTTATTAAATATTTGTGTATTAAGGTTAAGCTAAAAAATGGCCAACGTGTATCAGGCTTTAGAATCCAGCGTCAGTCGGCCATGACCTCGTCTGTCCCCACTTTTCCCTGCCTCTTCTCTGTGAACTATTTCAAAAACAAAATGAAAACTACTTTCTCTCTCTCTGCATCAGGTAATTTGTCCCTGCTATGCTACAATTTATATCCATTAAGGCTCATGAATGAAATGATAAGAGAATGATGTAAATTCCATGCAAGCCCATAATTTGAGATGATATGACACAGCATGCTCTTTGTTCATCAGGAGGCATTTCACTCTCTGTAGGCTACTTTAATTCCAAGTGATTAGATCAGATGATTTGAAATAGCTTTAGCATTTTTGGGGAACCAAAATAAAAAAGCAATAGCATATAGATACGAGCATGCCTTATAGAGAACAGAAGAGAGATAATTACAGTAGAACATGAGAGAACACCAGCAAATATATACATAAAACCAAGGGTCGGGACGGTGGAGAGATGAGACGTGCTTTCACTGCTGTAGATGATCACAGCACATTTTCTTATTAATGCATAATTGTGGAATTCAGCTTTAAGTGCTTTACAACAGTTACATTCTTTCAAGCTGGTTTTTCTGGCTTGGCATCTCGCTTGCTATTTTAATTCAATGGGAAGTCCATGTGGTTTTGGGTTTTTTTTTTTTAATAGAAGCCAAACCAGACTTCTGGTCAATCTCAAATTGTACTGATTTTGCTCTAAATCGCTAAATTCAATTCATTATCGTAGCCACATGCTAATGCTCACGGATAATATGAGGGACAACAGTTTGGGCTTATAAGGCGTTCACCAATAACAAAGGTCATTCCTGCAGCGCTCCACTCCCTGAGGAGAGCGCTTCCCATCATTGCTTTGTACTGACCGAGTGGACCTGGACAGCGGCGGCTGTTGCGTGTAACATCTAGTTTTAGAGAGCATGAAATGGGCTGACAGAGCAGCTGCTGCAGCCTGGACCGCTCTGCTGCTGTGCTCTGACAGCCTCTCAGACTCCTCTCTCACACTTGCAAATCAACGAACGAATCGGTTTGGCAGCGAAGCAGCTGCTGCAGCCAAACTGCACAGACACATCTATTCTCTTGCTTACCTCCAGTAGTGGTCAAAGTTTGGGTTTTATCTGTCAAGCTTTTCTCACATCTGTCTATCTGAGGTTTCAGGATTAAATCCCAATACAGCTGCTGATGAACAGAAGTTCATTTACAGCAATATATCTTTTCAGCGAGTGTCCATTCCAAGTCCTTGTTATTCTGGAAAATCAATAAAATATGCTGTCAACAACATCTATAAACTATTTATTTATTTTGGATCAAAATGTTCCTCTTGCATTAACCCTAATTTTACTGGGGGTTAAGGCTCAGATTTTAGAATGACCTCAGAGGAAGATATCACCCCCCCAATGTGTGATCTGTGTGATGAATTTTATTTCATGTGCGTGACATGATCCTAATATGAAGTGTTATGGCAGGTGGAGTCAGCAGGAGAAACACTCACGTGTATGTGCAGCAAACTCGGAAGCTAGAAACACAGCACTGGATAGCCAATTTTCATCCAAGTGACTGGCTGCCATCTTTGAGTCCGGTATCCAGTTCTTATATGCCTCCGGTGTGAGGACAAAGGTTTGTATTCGATCCTTATCAGCCATGTTAAAGTGATTGTAAAAAAAAACAAAAAACAGTCACACTACTACCATCTCTAAAAATGTATGAGGACAGAAATGCCAGCACAGAATATAGCCCACTGGCAGGTGCAGTCTAATGGGTATCAGCCCTGAAAAGTCGTACTGTTCAAGTGCTATAATTTCCATTACTGCCAGTGTATATTCAGGCTGTATGAACCCATCCTCTCCAAACAATCTGTCCTTGTTTTACATTCTCTTTGTTCAGTCATTCAAGGACTGACGCCCCGTCCTTCTCCATGCCTCATGCGCACACCTCTTATATTCATTGTATTCATCTTTTTATTTACTCTCTCCTTCCCGTCCGTGGACCCTTAGGGACTCTCGGCCAACATCAAGCGAGGAGGATTCGCGCTCACGTCCGGCACTTGCCCGGTGAGATATCGCTGCAGGGTGCCTGGGGTGTGGGGAGGGGGGGGTGGTGGGGGTGGGGGGAGTGGGTCGACAATGAAAGGAGTGATCTATATCTGACAGCTACTCCAGCCGCTGGAAGATAGAGAGAGGCAGGGCGTGGGAGAGGGGGTGGGCAGAGAAAGGAGGAATAATACACGGCAAATAGGATTCACTTTGTAAAGGTGCTTTCGAGGGAGACAGAAAAGGGGAAGAGATAAAGTGGGTAATTTCAATGGGAGGGTGGGGAGGGGTGGCGCAATCAGCTGCTTTACATTATCGGATTCAAACCAACCTCTGTTTGGCATATTACCATCGATCCCTGTGTTTTCTCTGACGAGAGACGCTGCCTGTAATGACAGCTCTGGCCTCTTTGCACTGATACTGTTTTACTGTTCCATATCAATGTATGGCCAGTCTCACTGAAGAGCCTCTTCTTCTCTCTCCTGTGGTTAATGCCCAGTGTGGAGCGTCAGGGAACTGAGATGGCACAACATCTGCTTTTCTTTCCATCTGTAGCCAGGTTGAATGTGAATGGTTAATATTATTTCTTTTGTTTTTCTTTTTTTCTTCTTCTTCTTTAACCCACTTTTTTGTGAAACTGGGTATGGTGGCACAAAGTTTGTAGGACGGCAACACAAAGAGAAAGTTAGTAAACTAAAACTGTACACTGATGAAAATCATTTAAATGTATTCACAACTCCTCAGCAGTACAAACATAACGCACTCACAGTGGGCAGCGGTGTCACGAGTGGTGTAGCAACGTCTTTCTCACCAGGCGTTGAGGACACTTCCTTCTACAGCAGCCTCATTAAAAGAAAAAACTCTTGTACAAAGTAGGAACTCATTTTTTGTGATCTCTGTCTTCTGAGGCATGAGCCAAGGAGCTGGTAGAGTGACAGAAGTCACAACGAGAGCCAATCATCTATCTCTCCCGTCCTATCCGTCCAGCTACTGTCCAAGTCTTTCATAACATCGTTCACCTTATGAGTGTCTCTATATCGGATGTTTGAAGCAGATATTTAAATTCGTTTTCATAGAAGTCTAACTCTGCTTTTTTAGTGGATTCTGTTATTACTGACCAAAAGTCAGCGGTTGAATTACCCTCATGAATTATACATTATCAGTGTGCATGAATACTCATCTAAAAGGCGAGATATCTAACAGTCATAAACACAATGAGAGCCAGAAAAAAGAGCTGAGATACTCAGATGGTTGATTAGGATCAGGATGATTAGGCTTTAATATCAGGATTAATGAAAGCAGCAGACTATTCTCGTCACGGCTGCCAATGATAGTCCTCTAAACTCCTCTAAACTCGTCTCAGATTCGCCTGTTTGATTTATGACGGTTGAGATGTCGATCTCGCTAAAAGTTTCATGTATTTTTTCACCTCCACTCCCCTGCCGGCCTCCTTTTACGCCACACTTCACACACGTTTTAGTGGTCCAAGTAGTCCTTCAGAACTACTTCCAAAATACATCTCTGACTGTCATCAGCTTCTCAGGTAACCTGGTAGCCATCTTGCTAAATGCTGCACCTTGAGTCCAAACTACTTCAAACATGAAGAAGCTGCATATTATTCTTCTAGAAAACCTTCTAGTCCCGACTTGAACTTAAATCCAGGTAAGAACTGACTGCAAGCTTAATTTCTATTCTCACTGCCTTGGACTGATACTCCAGGCATCATTATCTACCTTGCACATGGCAACTCTTCCATGTCTTTAGGTTCATTACTTTGACAAGCGTGTCTATTGTCCCTCTGTGTGGACTGGGGTGAGACATGCAGTGACAGAGTACGGAGTACGGTACTATTATGCCACTGCAGCCCACATCAAACTGTAAGAGCACCATACAAATCAATAGTTCTCTGTCTACATCACTTATGGTATCAGCACCTGTACTGCTAGGGCTGTTTTCCACAAGCACCATTCTAATGTAAAAGCAGAGGGATCGTTTAACTATTCCAAAGAGCAGCACGCTCACATTCACTTTGCTGGGCACCTCAGTTAACAATGCACTCTGTCTGTGATTTCATCATAAAAAATTCATAATAAAGAGTACTGTACAGTACTTTCTGTTAGTTTCACTGGAAAACAGGAGCTACCAGTAAGAATTAACAGAGTCCTTTCTGGGCTGGTTTCTGGGTTATCCTTCGTTCTACTAATTTTGCAAGTACTCTTGTAGACTCTAAAAAGCACCATCATCATTCCTTCTGCACTGATACACCAGCAACTCCTGTGGCCTTAAAGACGTTGACCTATGCTGCGTTTGTCAATGAGGATGCCAGATTTTAAAGCAAGTAATGAGACACTCCTGCAAGACCGGGATGCCTGCTGTCTGTAGCGCTCTCTCCATAATGTTCCACTTTTCTTTGCTACTGGCAGAACATGACCAGACACGATCTCAGGCAATAGACTGCTGTCAAGTCTACATAAATGAGAGCTTCACCAAAAGGAGAGCATCCTTGAGGAGCGCATACAGAAACTGTCTTTATGCCGTGTGATATGTACATCTGTTACAACAAAAAAAAAAGAACATTGGAATCAATGATCAACAAAGAAACGGGGTGTGGTCAGTGGCAATCAACCACTCAGTCTTGATCCTTGAAGTCTCCTCTCTTGTATTATGGGAAAGTACCATCTGAAAAAAAACTTCCAATAAAGCCTTAAGTTTCAAATTCCCATACCTGTCCAACCTTTGACTGTCTTTAATCCAGGTTAGAACCTGTTACAACTTTTGAAAAGGTTACTACAGCTGGGAAATCTCCAATTGCAGTGTGTCGGTCATGAGGATCAGCGGCAAGACAATTCATTAAAGACATGTGGACAAGCCAAACAAAGATGAGATGTTTCCTCCATATGAGTCTGTCAAACAGTATGTCTCCGTTTTACAAGAGAAAGGACTTAAAGGAGGAGGAATGAGTAGGTGGTTCAGCAAATATGCATCTGGTTAACGTCCCCACCTCTGAGAGAGACTGATACATAGTCTCATCTCATACTATCAGTGGACCTACACCTTTATAGAACACAAGAATTAGGAACACAAGGGTTTAATCGGGGCGAGAGCAGGACATTTAACTACATCCATCTGTGAGTGCAGCAAAGTAACAACTGCAGAGCTTAATCAAAGGACACTAGATTTAAAAGTATCCCGTGGGGCTGTGTGACAGATGCTGGCAGTAGCTAGTGCTCTCCATATAAGTGTTGGGAACGTGCAGCCCAATCCCCCTCTAAACAGCTTACTCTTATATTTCCTATATCCTAAATCCCCACAGACTTCATCTCCCAACCTCACTCTTCATCACTCTCTCCCCCTCAGTTCAAATATTCCTACGCTCATCCCCCGTCTTAATGAGACGTCCTTTGAAGGAGTCCCCCCCCTCCTCTCTCTCTCTTCTCTCCTAGTTTTTCCCACAGGACTGAAGTGATGATCCCATCAGTCTGAGTGCTCTCAAAGGGGAGAGTGGTTCCCTATCTCTACACCGATGATTGTTAGAGGCTCTGCTCACCTTCGCTAACGCCTGCCACCTTTACAATGCGTGAGCGAGACAGAATAATAACCAGATCCTATGATACATGGCAAAGCTGACATGAGGTAAAGCTGTAACATTTACATATAAATAACAACCAACACACGTCCTGAACCAGGATGTTTCGTGGTGTTGTGAAAAAAAAGTCATGTCAAGGAGGAAAATTTTCATTTTCAGGGTTTGTAAGAAGTCAAGAAACCAAAGTCTCAAGTTGTGGGAGAGTCTCCTGAAATTGACAAAATCTAAATCGGCAGGCTTTTACCTAAACTTGTAACTACACACAACCAGATGATGCAATCAGCATTCCTCTGAGCTGAGCTACGGCTCGCTGATGTTGTCATCACATGCATGCATCTGGGAGGAAGATGTAATCAAACCATTCGCGTCTGCAGGAGGGAGAGATTGCTTCCACCGCATGAAGCGTCAGGGAATGTGCTCTGCTCAGAGGTGAGCCGAGGGGCTTTACTGTACTGAATTTAAAGGCAAACCCACAAAAACTGTATTAAACTGTACATGAGACGAGCGGTGTGCAGAAAAACTCCCCTTATTCTGTCTAAAATACCTATGACGCTCATGGGCACACACTGCCACATCTACAGTACATGTCTTGATTAAGAGCATGTCAGTCTATCAGCCTGGTTTGACATTTAAAGTGCAGCTTAACGCGGTTTTCCACTGAACACATCACCTCATTTTAAAATCCAGGGATGCTTCTCTTTTCCAAGTACAGTTCTACACAAGAGTTATGTATGTAACTAGGCATGTTCTGGGTGAACATGCTTGAACATTATTATTTAAGTCTAGATGACACATTTACGCAATTTTATCAGAGAGAAAAAGCCACTGCAATAAATACTATAATACTATATATATGCCTTTACAAACTCAAAACTGTGTCAAGTTCCTCTTTAAAAAAACATCTGAAATTAATATTTAAAAAACAGTTTTTTATGCGACACTCACTGCAAAAACACTTAGGGAAATGTTTACTAGATAGAGCGATGAAACAGAACGGCTTTGATATCCTTTTTTCCATTATGTAATAATTTAGATAGCATCTGACACTTGCTCTCAGAGAAGAGGCAGCTCAGTCATCTGTTGTGTAAGAGCGGCTCTTTTCTCAGTTCATCATAAAAGGGGTTACAAACTTCACAGGTTGTTGCAAAACTACATTACACTCCCATCCTGGCACGGAGACTGAGAGAGCATTAGATTGTAGTACGAAGCTCACGCGAAACCCCGGCGCTCTCTGGCAGCTCCTCACCTACACGCCGCAGACCCACAAATCACAAACATAACACTTAGAAAATGAATAATGACTACAAGAAGCCCACACAGCAGACCAAAAAGGACCTCGCGCAGTATTTGCCGTGGGTGCTACAAATAACAACCACACAATCTTGTTAGATTTCAAACAGAACATTCTCTGGAGGGGAGCGACATCTCCGTCACGGCGGTGTGGTGTTTGCGGTTGGAAAATGAGGCGGTGTGAAAAAGGTGAGCCGGGCATTGTAGGGGGGAACGTGTCGCTAATGAAAGTTTGCCTGTTTAGAGGTCGGGACACAACAGTTCTGCAGACTGCGCAACCAGTCCCCGCTTCAGCGCCCCCCCCACCCCTTTGGAAATAACAGCCCACGCTTTCAAGAGCTCTCAAATCATCCCATACAGATTCCTCTGGGCTCAGAGAACAGGCCTTGCATTGCAAAAGCATGTGGAGCGCAGGCTCCTGGGCAGGCTGCGGCTCTGTGCCTGGGTAAATGGGCCGTGTTGCAGGCAGATATTGTGGAGAAAACTGCTGAGCACAGAGTTTATTTGAATCCCGGCAGAGCAAAAGTGCATTAGGAGTTTGGAGGGGCTTTTTCAGCCTCTCGGTGACGTGTCTGAGACTGAGAGCGTGTGAGAAAACTGACAAGGAGAGCGACCGAGGAAGGGTGCAGAGCATGCTGGAACCAGGGAAAGAAATCACACAGACGCTCAAAGCAAGACGCTGACCCAACTGTTGACTGTGGACGACATCAGGGAACGGTATCAGGATCATGGCGTAGCTCTGTAAATAATCTAACATGGTTGTGACGTCGAACGACGGCGTCACAACATCAGGTCACGAACAGCAGCTCAGCTTAAAGGGTCCCGAGATGAGGTTGTGATGTCAGGGCCGTCACACACAGAGCCACCTGTCGGTAGCTGGAAATTTGCGGGCGAGGCATGAGTAACGCAGCACGCACAAAGAAGCGGTGGGCTGCCACAAAGAAATGGGAATTTTGTATGAGCTCAGTTTCTGTGAGAGTCACAGAGATGTGCTTGATAAGACCAGAAAGTTCCAGATTTTAAAATACATTAGCTAAAGCCTTAGAGAGAGGAACAAAATGTGAATAGTGATTTTTTTTTTTTTTTAAGAGTCCTTGAGTCAATCCTCCTCTCAGCTATCTTTGCAGACTCCTCCACGTACTGAATACAAGAGGAGATAGAACCCCTGGATCGGCATGACTGGATTACTGGTCAGTGTGTGCCTGCAGAAACTTTTCTTTTTGCGCACACACTGCCAACAATGAGAAAGTCCACTTACAAGTCCCACCTTTACATCTGCAGGAAGGTTCACTAACCTTTTAACATGACGTCAACCTGGATAAACTGGTGCTGTGGCCTGACTGATGCAGATTTTGAGATTTGATTCAGATCTGTTTTGGTCTCCACCAACTCCTTTTTGTATGATTGAACTCGCTCCGTTATATATGACAATGAATGGAAAGTACTTTTTTTTTTCATTTTCATTTTTCAACAAACTTATGCCACTCACATCATTTAAAATATTTTGAATCACATTCTTTTGCCTTTTGTCTTCATTTTTTTATCTCAAGATCACAGCCAGTCTTTTTTTTTTAAATCATCATATAAAGTTGTGTTTATCATCACTTAAAAGAGCATTGGATCGTCATGATGTCATGTCTTTTTTAGCACAGATGTAGGAATTCTGAAGTTCTGCTCTGATCTCCTCTGGTGTGGCTCAAAGTACAGAGGAATGACTGATGAAGACGACTTGGACAAACCACAATTATCTCAAAAATAATGAGACACTGGCACGTTTAAGTAGTCCTCACAAGAAAACAATGTTTGATATGTCAGAGCAACCCTGCCATTATATCGTTAGCTCCACATAGCAGGCTTAAAAATCTATGCACGGGCACCATTTGTTAACGCAACATAATGAGATAATTAAGCCAGAATCTCGAGACAGCGGGTCCTAAAAACTCACCATCGACTACATCTGATCTCAGCTTCCATTTATTACGATGCATGGGAGCCCAAGAGCAGATAAAAATGTTTTTATCCTGGAATTACCCTGAACTGTCAAATCCTCTGCTGTTCGTAAAAAAAAAAGGTTGTGCTCAGGGGACCATACAGTATGCTACCCGAGCACAAGAGGAATGAGCCTGAAATGACATATTTTTATGGATTTGCATACTACACTCTGCACTGATGAGCTCAATGCAAATGGTTGCCTATCAAGCCTTCCTCTCCCATTACAACCGTGAAGCTGTAGCCTATTAACGAGCCTGCTCAAGTGTATGTGCTTATACTCCAATTACATTTCCCAAATATATGATTATTAACACTTTTTGTTTGTGCTACAGACACAATGTTAAATAACAGTAATAATATGTCAGATTCGTCTTTATGTTACAAAAAAAATATTTACTGATACACAGTTATCAGATTTTACTCTGAATATCAATAACAGCATCAAAAAGCCAATATGGGTCTGGCTCTAGTCACGAGGGAGGTTGGTCCACTGTTTCCTCTCCTGGAGCTGAAGAGGAGAGGAAAGCAGAGCTGTAGCTTACAGTTATTTCCATTACTGATTAATATTCTAAATACAATGATCCAAAAAAGCAGCAAATCCTCATGTTTGAGGAGCTGGAACAGGTGAAGGTTTGACATTTCTGAGTAATAAATTACTTAGTTAACCGACTGCCTGAAATAAAACATAACACACACAGACCATATCGTTTCAGTGTTTGGGAGGCAGATTACTGAACCTGTGCCAGCTCTGTAACCTCTGACCTTCCGGTGAGGTGAGGCGAGAAAGGCGACACAGTTTTCATTGTACACACTGACCACTGTGTTACAACCATCAACCATGTCACAAATGCTATCACAAACAGTGTAACAACTGTCCACAGCTGTCAACAACTGCGCCTTCAAATATACTAAATCAATTACAGCATTTTTTAATTTGTGTTGTCTCACTGAACACTCAACCTAAGTCTGTCCAGAAGTCAAACACACACACACACACACACACACACACACACACAGGTGGTTAACTACATTAACTCGAAACATGGTTTTTGAATGGAGTTTTTTGTTTGAGTCTGCCCTGAGGGGCAGCTCAGCCCACATGACTCCACAGCCTGATGCATCTTCATACCAGCCACTGTCACACAGCTCGACCTTCCTCCAGCTGGCTGAGGGAAGGGAGGTGTTGAACACATTCAATTCAAATTTTCTGAGCTCATTTCATGTCATTTCATACCCAGATTTCTGCCAGGGCTCCAAGCCAAGATGCTCCATTTACATTAAAGAATAAAGGGTTTTTACACTGTTTCCAAAAAGTCCATAAAAACACATTTTCTGTGGCATAACCGGCTGAAGTCTGGGCTCCTCTACTGTACGGCTCTGCTGTACTTTCCAGCTTTTCTCTGAACTCCTGCCTTTTATGGACAGCACACAAAGAGAACAGGGCTGATTCTATAGTTTGCTAGGGGGGAAAAAATTGAAAAACATTGACACTACAGGAATGAGTCGTCAGGGCTAAATACATTTTAAACGTCTGATCTTAAGCTACATCAGACTGGGAAAAAAAACTTCTATTATGAATGAGTTTTTCAGTTTTTTTTTTTTTTAAAAAGATGTGGTTTAACAGAGTCGCTCGCACCGATACGTGCTTTCGGTCAAAGATACGCCCGACCGAAACACGTTTGAAAAATCCTTCAATTTAATGCTGCCTCGCACACAGAGAAATAAAACACGTAAAACAATATATGACTCTTTGCTCTCGGTAAAACTAATATCTTCCGTTAATTTCGGCATGAGAGGCACAACTCAATAATGTCAACTTTTAGAAACGTTTCACCTCATTTGCCCCTTCAAACCAAGCACCTACCAATCTGAGGAGGGGGCAGATGTAGCAGTAACCCCACACGGTAATGAAAGTAGAGATGTACAACAGTGTTATTCAGTAGTTATGTTTTAATGTTATGGAAGGACCCTTTGGAATTCTGATAAAATGAATTGGAGCCACTGAAGAAAAGGTCTTGTAGGTCATGTTTTCCCTTGGCGCTTATGACTGGTAAGCAAAGAGGAATTAAATTGCCAGATATTTAAAGGGAATTTGGCACACGCAGCCGTCTACTTCGTGTAACGGCTAATTACTCCAAGAAAAGTTTTAGTGCTATCACAGCAAAACATTTCCCGCTTAACCTAAAACACAATATACTGAATGACACTGTTTAAACCCTTCATATTTTATTATCTATTGTGCGCCAGTGTTTCAACACGCAACTGGTAGATACTATAAAGAAGTTCTACTCCATGCCCGCTCCTTTCTTTACCTTCTTCTCCGGTGTCTCCGCTGGCTGTTTCCAGAGCGCCGTTCAGCAGCAGAAGAGAAAGACAAAGGAGCAGACGTCCACATTTTGCCGGTGAAATTTGGGCATTTTTCTGCCTGTGTTTACTGTACATCCCTGTGACCCTCGGTACCGCCGACCGTCCTCCCTTTCCTCGCCGTCGTTCAACTCTGCCTCCCTCTCTGATTCCTCCGAGCGTCAACCCCGTTATAAAATCCGCCACTTCCTGTCTGTACTATCAAAATACAAGTATTCAGAAGTATGTCTGAAAACACGGGGAGGCCACAACAAATAGCAGTGAACAGTCAACATTTTAGCATTTAGAGGATCATATAAAGTTAATGCTTCATTTAGAATTGTTGTTTATAAATATACGTTTATATCAGGTTTATATCAACATGAACAGAGACCAACTTCTATTGGCTGGTAGAACTCCAGACAGGGTAGTGCAGGTGTACACACCTGGAGCCACGTGGACAGCACTACCCACAACTTGTCTTCTTTGCATGAAATATTTAGAAACAAATCCTTTCTCAAAATGCAAATGCTGTAAAAATGTGTTGTTTGTGTAATAATAATTTTATTTTGCATTCAAAGCCTATAGAATGTCGGCATCCGCATTTTCCTTTATTTTGTTTATATACGAGTCTTCAGGTTTCTTTTTTGAATAAAATATCCAGCCCATGAATGAAAAGCTGCTCGACAGCAAAGTGCAGATTTTTCAGGAAATCAGGAAAAACATGAGCAGAATTTTGGTTCACTGAAGAAGGACTGTAAGTAAAAGCAGGCTTTTTTTTTTTATTCAGGCAACAAAGTCAACAGTTTTTGTGCACACAAAGTAAATGTGAAGCTTAACAGTCTGCGGTTCTGTTGTCGTTGTGTTCTCTTTAACCTCACTACAAAAAGCCAAAGAGGGGAAACCCCTGTTTATCAGAAAGCTATAAATACCATCAGCTGCAGAATTAACATGCTCTGTTGTCTAGTTACACGCTACCTGTTTTATTTAAGCTTTCTGAAAAAAAATGACTTTGACTTTATTTTGAAGTCAAAATCAACTGTGATCCGGTCGAGGCATTTAACTTGATGCCTGTTGGCCTTCAACAAAACAAGGCATGGATTCGGCTGATGCTAAATTCGGGTTTCCTTGTAAAACTACATGATTCCGAATGGAGCCGAACTCGTTGGATGCAGAGACATTTCTGAAAGTCTGAACTGAGCTCTAAGAGCTGTGTATAAAAGGACTATTAATTAATCACTTATATTTACATGTCTATTACATGCATGAGGGTAATATTGCATTTTAAAAAAAAGTTTATTTAAGCATATTTAAGTGTTAAGTATGGAGTTGGAGAAGGGCTGCGGTTAGCCTAGCTTAGCATAAAGACTGGAAGCAGGGGGAAACTGCTAGCCTGGCTCTTTGTAAAGTTCAAAAATACATCTGCCGACACCTTTAAAGCTTCTTAATGCTCGTGTAGTGTTTTATTTCTTCAATTCGTATATAAACAAAAATGTTGAGATGTCAGTTTGTGGTTTTACAGGTTGTAAAACAGGTGCAGTGAATGTATACACCTAAGCACAAAACCAAAGTTTGACAGATTTTTTTATTTATTTATTTATTTTTCTTCTTGTGTGGCTGTGCAGAGACCAAAACCAAAATCTCTTCCAAAAACTTGCATCAGGCAAACACCCAAGCTGCCACATGAGACTCTTAACTCATAGCTTGATACACAAAGTCAGCTGGAGCTCTGCTTTAATTCCAAACATGCAAATCTTTGCATGTTGAAACTCTTTGGGAAGGTATGTTGTCTGGTGTTGTCGGGTTGGGAGGGGGTTAGGTAGTATGATGTAAGTGGTGGGTGGTTGAATATCAGAAACACTGCACTGCCTCCCTCTGCTCTGATGCGTATGAATTATTACTTATCAATCTGCATAAAGTTAGGAAGATGAGACAGAATGAATAATGCATGGCAGGGGCGCCACTTGCATTTCCATTTTCAAATCAGTTGCCATTTACTCGCATCCAAAGATCCCATTGAATATTTTAGATCGTTGAATAGAGGGAACTTTACAGCAACAGCTCTGCGTGAAGTGTAAAGAGCTTTCTAATGTTTAAAATTAGCCATTCATAATAGATTTATTTCAACTCTTGTGCAAACTCTTGTGTGAATAAATCTCTTGTTTATTTCTACAGCAGTGTGATGACATCATGCTCCCTCTCACAAGATATATATATATATATATATATATATATATATATATATATATATATATATATATATATACACAGCAAACAGTTCAACAAAGCGTGTACTCTTTCCTTCTTTGTAAT
>JBBMJY010000016.1:12697014-12711167 GCA_037833715.1 Toxotes lorentzi
TGTATTTATACACCGGTGTTATTGCATTGTGCTCCCTCTCAGAAGATATATATATATATATATATATATATATATATATATATATATATATATATATATATATAAACAGCAAACAGTTCAACAACTAGTGGACTAGTTCCTTCTTTGCAGTCATGTTTATTAGCTTCAGTTGAACACTTGGTAGAAGGGTTGTCGCACTGTAATAACTACCTCTCAGTTTTCTTTTGCCTGTGTGACCTCTAGATTTCGAGGATCTGTTCAATACGAACTCAGACACAGAGCTTTACGCCTGTAGCAACACTGAAGAGAAACATGGTGTGCTTTTTGTGGCGTTTTTCTACCTCCCAGTGGGTCCACCCCCCCCCCCCCCCTTCTACCCGCTCCGTGCAAAATCAAACAATCACTTCACTCACATCAGCTTATTGGCTGCATTGCCCTCTGCTCTGCCATATCTGGCCCAGGACAAAGTGACATCCACGGCTCGGGCACTAGTTCAGAAAAAGCTGTGCATGATCTGTGTCCTCCAGAGGACTTGCACTAGCGAGCTGCTTATTCTATAATGTGGAGGATGTTTAGCACTCAGAGCGTGCATGGCAGGCCAGGATGATGCCCGTGAAGTCATTGTCTAACCTTTTCCCCCCTGCTACAGTTGGTGTCATGCTCACTCTCTTTGACTTTGGAATTATAGCGAGGATTTAGACTTAGCTGGCGAGAAGGGTGGGGGGGGTTGCCGGATAAGATGGATTTATTTCACCTCATCTGGAAAACGTGTCCTCTCTGCCGGTTGAAAGTGGACGCTGCGCTCGTTCACTGAGCCCTGAGGCACAAAAATGGCTTGTTTCTTTATCCCGGCTGAGCTGTGTTTGGGGCCTGGAGGGTGGGGGGTGGGGTGTACTGTCACCTCCACTTGTTACAGTGAAAGGTCAAAAGCTTTAGACTTCAGACACGTTCAAATCCATTATCTCATTCACACTGCTCGGGGAGGGAAAAGCACTGTGTCAACCAAAGGCATCAGAGAGGGGAGAAGATAAGATTGCATTTGTAGTTTGCTTTGCTTTCACACCAAAAACCAGCCCCACGGGCTTAAAGTCTATCTATCCATCTATAACCAAAACAATGAGCTAAAAGATGCTAAAAAGCTGAGTGCAGCTGCAGAGTTGTGATGATTCTCTGTGGGTTTGTTGTTGTGACCGAGGCCTTTCCCGTTACAAAGTCATTTGATCCATTCCCAATATCAACTGAAATAAACATTGATCAGTGCAGCTTTAAGTTATTGTGATGACTCTGATTTGAGCTTTGGGGGCACGACAGAATAAAAAGAGTCGTGGGCTTTACAGAGGCGCTACTGACTTCAGACACATTCCCATTTATTCTGATCTGACTGTTGTTGGCAGGAGGCATCACTGCCCATATAATATGATGAGTTTTATTGATTAACACTGAGTCATAACACGGTGGATAATCAGAGGCGTTTCAAATTTACACAGATACCACAGGGTTTTTTTTTGCCTTTAATGGAAAGTTGAAAGCAGAGGCAGACAGGAAACATAGGGGGAGAGTGAGGGAGGAGACATCCAACTAAGGTGCCTCTTAGCTGGAATCAAACCAGGGATGCTGGGATTATACACTCGACCACCCAAAGATATTAATGATTTAGAACTGGAGTGCAGGGAATCTCCTAAGATGTTTTTCTACTCCAAATCTGTCAAAGTCTGCTGGTCATAGAATAAAACCTCTTTGCAACTGTTTTATTCTGAAGCCGTGTGTGTGTGTGTGTGTGTATACAGTTCCTAATGTTTTCCCTAATTCTTATTTTTTTACTGCAGATTCCTCTCAACATCAGATTCCTCTCAGCATCTTGCTCACACCATGCAGCAAGATGCTGGAATGAATGAATAAATGCCAAAGGCCTTCACGAGCTTCAGAACCTTGGTTAGTGCTGTTTGATATGCAGGAGGACATCTAGACAATTCAGAAGACAAATGTGGATATTTTCTTCAGATTTACTGCGAAACAATAGTCGAGTTGTATTTTTGCTGAACGTGGAAGGATGTGAAACTTAAAAACCTTCAACAAGTTTGGTTATGTTGATTAAGGTCAGTCTTCCGAGGGGTTTTTACCCCATTAAAATAAAAAAAAATATGTTTTCCTGTTCGGTGCCAGGCCCGTCTTCACTAAGGTCCCATCACTTTAATTTCTGATTCTGTCTAGTACAGATCCATGCCCACCTTGTTGTGTGGTACACAACATTCAAGCCCAGACACAGGGAGTCTTCACAGCTGCCCTTAGAGATCATTTGTCTTCCAAACCTTTCAATTACAAGGCAAAGGTCTGAAAGACCAGCTGGCTATTTAACCTTAAGGTCCAGGATGATCCTCCTGAGGGGGGGTGGCGGCAAAAGCCTTCTATCAAATTCTGGTTTATTAGAACTTGGGTCTTATTTTCGAGGTTTTCTCCATCAGTCATATGACCACGTAGGTAGTAACAAGTTACAGTTTAGCTAGATCATCCAAACCTCTTCACCCGGATGTCAAACTGAAAGTGAGAACACCTTAAATGTTTATAGCAGCCTCTCTTTTGACCCTGTTTCCTAAAAATGATGCTTATACAGTGGAGTACTAATTTTCAGTTGCAGCTAATACCTTTGTAACGTAATGCCATCTGGATCAATGTAATGAGGAAAGTCTTCTCGTCCAGATGACGTTGGCTTACCTGGGGATTTGTTTAAAACCCGTCTGATCATCTGACTGCTCATATTTCCCGCCTCGTCCGAACGCCAGGAAAAATGGGCTAAACTGCAAAAGCAAGACCTAAGTTATGATGAATCCTATTTTTGGATACGGATTGACATTTATCCTGCGGTGCATGTCCGATCAGAATACACTGAAGGTATAAAGGAGCTTCAGGACTCCAGGGTGGCAGCCTCAGTGGCTTCCATGTCAAATTTAGCTTCAGAAATCACCAGACTAACCTTGCAGCTCAGGCATGCTGAAGCTTGATCGGTGTTTCGCTCAGATACACTCGAGTGGACGCTTCTGATCACTCAGTTAACCGCTCACCTCTTTTGTTTTACTAGTCTTGAGGTCCTCATCAGGTCAAAGCACTTTTCATTTTTTCTGCTCCCTTCAGTTGACTTTATTTTTTTTTTTGTACACAGGTAATTATTCCTGTAATGACGTTATGAGGCTGATTTAATCGATCATTCACAGTGGGATTAATGGTCTGCTTTTCAATTGTTAATATTAAAGACACACGGAGGCATGCAGTCTGTCCTCCGCATGTCATATCTGTCTCACCTGCCTTTCAGTTGCACTGGAGGTGAGAGTCAGAGGATTAAAAATAACTCCTGCTCCTGTAGTTTTGCATGTACTTGACAGCATCCTGGTGCTTGAAAGATCACAGCAAGCCTTCTTGTGGCTAAAGTGTTTCAGTGTTGGCCAGATGTTAATTCACCTATAGCTGCCTCTCATGTTTCAATTGCTCCTTTTTTTTTTTAAAGTCTCTTTTATGCTGCTGTTGTCAGATAGGAACCATTTCCCTTTCAAAACAGGGAGACTCACCACTCAGTCACTGCCAACTCAAGTAGGAGAAAGAAAGTTACAAAATGTTTTACTGCTGTGGTTCAGATGCAGAGAGGTGACATAGAAAAGGATGCATGGAGCAAAACACAGGATGCATTTGATGAGGGTGTCAGACCACTAAGTAAATCCACAGGACAAGCCTAACTTTGGTCGGCCTACCTTTCGGTAGTCCGTGTTGATGTCTTGTCCTGTGGGGACTGTGGACATATTACCCCAGCATGTAAAGTCAGCGCCTCTTACTTCCTCCCCCTGCTTTACCTCCAGCTAGCTGCTAACTGAGTGTGAATGGAGTTCAGCAGAGTTCCCTGGTAAACAGCTCGGGGACTCCCAGTGAAACAGACGCTACTTATCTTGTGTCACACAAACCAGCTCAGAGCAGCATCATCTGTGAATGACAGGGTGTCTATTTTACCCCACAGGCTTCCTGACAGCTTCATGCTCTTTTCCCCATCTACCCTTCTTGATGAAACTGGTTGTGCTCCATCCATTCCAGTGCAATTTTGAAGACAAGCATTAGGCTTTATAAAAATACATGCGCATTGAGCAAATAAACAGCTGGTCCCATTTTCCTCCGAGTGCTTTAGTCTGTTTGTGTTGCTGTGCCTGTTTCTTTTTGTTTCTGAGCACTACTTGTGTTATATTCTCTTTGATGAAGGGCTTCAGGCTTTCCTCTGCAGTTTGCTCGTTTCAAGAGCAAAATGGACTTTAAAGATAAAAAACTGTGAGGAAGAAAAGGGATTGCATGGGATACTGCTGCTGCTGCTGTTGTTGTTGCTTTTGGTTGAAGATTGTAATTTTACTTTTCTACCATTTTTCAAAGCTTTGCTGAAGCTTTCTCACTGAATACTTGGGGTTGGGGGGGTCAAGGCAAAAAATCGACACTGAGATAAAAAGAAAGCTAATATGAAGCACTCTAAAAAGCCCTGTTAGCAGCCACCAGAGGTACAAAACTCTGTACACCCTATGATAAATAAGTGTTGGATGGACAGCTTTCTTAGTTTTACTATTCTTCAGAGTTGTGTAGTGCTGAAGAAGAATGGCTATGGGGTCATTCAGGACAAGGACAAGTTTTTGTGAATAAGCTAATCTAGGTGTACTTCCTGGCTAGCTGTTTCCTCCTGCTTGTAGTCTTTATGCTAAGCTAGGCTGCGCACATCCGGATTCCTGATGAGCAAACTCATATATTGTACCAGTATCAGTGAATCTTAATAGTCAGGACAACAAGGTTGTTTGCAAGTGCGCTGTTTCTCAGCCCGTTGTTGCCAGCAGGAATAAAACATCCTCACAGTGGGTGTAACCTGTATGAACCATCTCATCACACAGTTGCCAGTTCAAAACCACCAACACAAAGCTGTTAGCTGAGCGTAGCCTGGAGAAAGCGCTCCCTCTCTCACCAAATAACTTATTAATACATGCCATATGGTTTCACTGTGTTATGTGTATTTGCTTTGTTGCCTCTGAGGAGAAATCAAATGTGCGAGTGACACCCTGCGTGTGAAAGATAGAGTCAAACATTTCCTTCCTCTCCGCTAATGTTATTAGCAGACCTGTCTGGGGAGCGTGACACACTTCTCACAGCACAGGCCCAGTTTTTATCAATCAGGGCTTAGCTGGATCCCCAAATGACAGAAACTCTGCCTAAAGTTTACCCCCCCCCCCTCTCTCTGCTAAAACACAAGAACAAAGCTCTCCTGCTCGCTCTTTTCTTCACTGCAGAGCACAAAAATGCAGAGTTATTCTGAGGCATCCTGGTGAGAGAGATGTTTATTTGGATTATCGCATCTCAAGAGGAAGCACGCCTCCCTCAGCCAATTTAGAATTTGCCCCATAGGCCAGAAATCTTTTGCAGAGTGGATAAGTTAATTAAGAACAGCGAAGGGATGATAACCGCCTTGTATTCTGCTCCTGCTGTACAATAATTGCATTTCATGCTCGGTATTTGTGGCAGGGGGTCATTGTGTGTTGGAGAACCGCACTCCGAGAAGATAAAAACACCTCATTATTGTACAAAGCCAGGGTAGAACTGAGCCAATTGACTGACAAATCTCTGAAGCAGATGGGCACAATCGAATTATTAACTCTGACTACTGTTTTCTTTGAAGGAAATGGCACAAGAAAAGATGACGGACAGTCAAGACTGTCTGTATTGAAGCATAGCAGAATTAGGCTTATGTTGGCTTACAACTGTATACAGAATTCCTAAATATAAAAACTTTTAAATTTTCGAAGAAATATTAATGAAGGATGACAAAGGTAAAATAGACTCTGGCGCTTCGACCCCCCCCCCCCAGGAAGTAGATCACCATGGGAGGCAATCCATTAAACATATTTGACCCATGCAAGTTCATATCTTTTGACCAAACCAATCGATCTCAGGCGTAGGAAGGTGGTGGGGGGGAGATCGTCAGTGACTAGACTCAGCTGGTCATGCTTTTCTGTCCAGAAAGATTCACAGTAATAGAGACGTCGAATAAGATCACTCAGGAGCCATCTGAAACTCTGTACATAGCCCCATATGTGCTGCGTTTCTGGATTATCACCAAAAGACCTATGATGAGAAGGAGCTTTTATTTTAAAATGGAGATGATAATA
The DNA here is from genome assembly GCA_037833715.1 of Toxotes lorentzi. NCBI lineage: Eukaryota > Metazoa > Chordata > Actinopteri > Toxotidae > Toxotes > Toxotes lorentzi. The sequence continues at coordinate 12,703,188 of JBBMJY010000016.1, forward strand.
ACATAATGTAAAAAATAAGTGAAAAGTGCACTTAAAATATTTTTATTAGTAGTACTTACTGTAGATCTGTTGTCGCTGTTTTCGGCCTCTTTTAGCTCATTGTTTTGGTTGTCAGGCCCCACAGTTACTGAACAGATGCCTCACAATTACAATTCAGGAACATCTAAATTAAAAAATACCATTACAGAAAATAGAAGCATTATCTTTTTTTGACATCTTATACACATCAGCCCCAAGGTTAAACACTTGAGGAAAATTTGTGACAGTAAAAGTAACTTGTATTGATGGACCAACAAAGCTTCAGTGAGCTTGAAAATATTCAGCTGAGATGGCAAACTGTGAAATCAGGCAGCCCAGTCTTCCAAACTCTGTGCACGTTCTCAAACTAAAGCTCTAGACGCCCTCTTGTGTCCATGTTAAGCCAGAGGATGGCGTCTGCTCACCCCCCACAGATTGAGTACAGATCCAACTAATTCCTTGGCAGCGGTCAACTTACACCTTTTAGGTTTGGTTTGTCATCTGACAGCAAAATGTAGAGTGTGCATGAGTAATAAGAAGAAGAGGAAGACAATTATAAGGGAGAATACAAAGATTAATCATTAATAACATTGTGCTCGGACATATAAGATTTTAAGTGATGTTCTTTCACAGGATATTTTAATGTTTGTTCCCTCTTTGTGAAGCTACCATGAGGACCCCAAGGTCATGTCCTTGCCATTTTTTTTATTTCATTGTATATAATGAATTTAGGGAGTTTATTAGCAGGAAATTTACAGTTAAAGAAAGTAGGAAACTGAACAATGGTTCAGTCTTTGATGTGATCTGCTGACAATAAGAAAAATATAGAAAAAACACCAACAACAAATCAGAGTTAACGTGGAAAATTACAAGTTTTCCGCTGTTTCCCAGGCTTATGCGCCAAGTAAATCCCCCCATGTTGTCAGAAGAGCAGCAAACTCACTCACTTCACAGCAGAAGCCCTCAGCAACCTCCTCTCTCCTCATTCTCTCTTGATCCTCCTCCTCCGCCGTGGCTGTCTTCTTCACCCGAGGGGGGAGTCACTCAGAGGATCAACATAATCACAGCTCAAATGCAGCGTGTCATTTTCAGCCACATCACCGCCTCCCCCACACTGTTGTTGGCAATTAACATTACACTCATCATCATCATCAGTCCATGTACTGTTGGTTTAGTGTGTCAAAGCTGATGCACTTTTACACTGTGACACTAATTAAGTGTACCCACTGTAACTTTATATGAATATTGCATCAGCCATCTTTGTCAGACTTGTTTGGATGCATTTGACACACAGTTTATATATGCAGTGTTATTGTACTAGTACATCTTAGAACATTTCCATGAAAACTTTACTTTGTTCTGCTGCAACCTGCCACATACTTTCTCGCCTTACAGATGTTTTTTTTAAAAGGAAACGATACAAACATAAGCAGAAGCCCAAATCTAACCGTACTAGTATTTTTTAAAAGTGTATTATAAGGATATTTAATTGTTTTTTACAACAGGAAATAAAGAATACAAGTTCTGAGAAGAGAGGGGGTCCTGCAGTCCGTTCAGGTACTATGACAATCGAAACAGGGCAACCATGTCCAAAGAAGCATGAGCAAGAAGGTAAAAGTCACTGGATGATCTGAAAAGGACTAGGTGAAACTGGCTGGAACCTATAGCAGGACAATGGGAAACTGCTGCACAGACAAGCGGAAGAAAAGAAAAGTGCAATTTTACCAAAGCTAGACAAATACTAGAGCATCAGAATTAGCATTTGAGTTAGCACTGATATTTTATGATATGATTTTGTTTGGTTTTGACTTCTTGATTTGTAGGATAGTATGTACATACGACATCTGCACAGTCATAAGTGCTCACATACAACCCCTCTACCTTTATTTAAAAATAAAAGCCTTCATTTCAAAATAAAGGCACAGGCAAACATCAATTTATTTATTGTTCGTTTATTATTTTTTGTATTGAATACGAATAGATATCCAATACGTAGCTTGTTGATTTTTCCTTCACATGTAAAAATCACAGGGCGCCTTTTAAATTTCAAATTATTATTTATTATAATAATGTGAGCGTACATGCGGTTCAGTCGACGTAGTGCCCGTACTGCGCATGCGTGTGCAGTGCTAGCATGGTGGCACTAGCTGTACCAGCTGTTATGAAATTATTCACATAGTAAAGTTTTAATGACAGAAATGGGCCGTTAACTGTGGATTTTTTATAGGTTTGGAACTCTGAACATAGAGTATATTACAAAGAGACAGAGGCAGAACCATGACAGCTAACGAGGATCAAGAGGTATGACTGAATGATGATGCTGTTGCACGGTAGCTGCCGTTAGCGGCTAACAGCTAACTTCATGTTGCTAGCAGGGCTGTTAGCATTTGAGTCAGGGTCGCTGAGCTCAGTTGAGAGCATTTCTGCTCGTTACACAGCTTAACATCTTAACGTGTCAGCTTTTATTCAGTATGCAGGAGCTGTGTAAAAGCGGTCGGGCCGGGGTATCAAGTGTGTTTTAGCGGTTGTGAAGCCCTGACCAGCGTCGTTAATATCGGAGAAAATATCACACCAAACTTCATACAAAATCTGCTAAAATTAGAGTGTATTTAACTATAGTTGGGAATCCATGCCACAAAAACTACATATGAAGATGTTTTCTGAATAGAGAACGTACACAATGCCATTCGGTGTGTTTTGTTATCCATCAAACAACAATATTATACCAATACAATATCGACGTTTTACAGAAGCCACCTTCCTCCGTCCACAGTAGCAAGTAGCTTTAGCAAGTTAAATGTTGAATTTGATGGACGTCATTTTATGCCTGGAGCATTACATGTATTCCGAATTAAAAAATAAATCATCATGGTCATGTGTAAGGTCTTGTTTGTATTCTGCATACTCCTCAACTTTCGTCAGGCTTAATTTAGTATATTTATAAATGGTGTTTGGTGCGTGGAAGCTAAAAGGGCAAACAGTAGTTTATCTAATAAACTACTTATATCAGACTAACCTATAACTGCTTCTCTTATTCAATCACAGATGGAGCTGGAGGCCCTTCGCTCCATCTATGAAGGGGATGAGGGTTTCAAGGAAATCAGCCCAGTGTCCTTTCAGTTTAGGGTGAGTACTGTCTGTCCAATAAAATAAACCTGTGTCTCACCAACACCCAGTTTCAACTGGATAGATAAAACTCTCAAGATTCTTCTTCGCTTTAAACCTCTAACAAACTGTTGATTGATTCTGTTGTAGAAACTTGTCTTACTTTCTGTTTTTATATAAAAGATAGGAGACCTTGATGACACCAAAGCGTTCATCTTGGACATCCAATGGCCAGAGACGTACCCTGAGACGGCCCCACAAATCTCCCTTGATGCCTTTTTCAACAACAGAATGTACGTTACAAGAACAGTGTATTGTCAGTTCACACAAGTTTAAGGAGCGACTGTTCAACTGTAATAAACAGTTTACACTTATAGTTTTAGTGAGTTTCAGTCCTGTTCTTTCCATTGTGATGCTTCGCTAACAGCTCTGCAGAGACAAAGCAGTTGATCCTGTCAAAGCTGGAGGAGCAGGTGGAGGCTAACCTGGGGACTGCGATGATGTACACCCTGTTTGAGTGGGCCAAGGAAAACCAGGAGGCCCTCATGGAGAACCATAAGCCTGTAGTGACTGCTGTGGTAAGTGCATTTCACCACTACAGTTTTCAAATTTCTCTTTGTTATGACCATCTTGAGAACTTGTAGCTGATATTTTTGAATTCAGTGTATTTTCATTCCCCACTGAGCTGAACAGCCTGGCTTTTCTTTCTGCGAACCACCGTTCTCATTGCTTCTCAATTGAATGTTTGAGAGTCACCACGTTTCAGGAGAATAACTGCGGAATATTTCTTGTTACTGTTGTTGTAGCAGACGTTGACATCCAGCAACGAGGCGACCATCAACAGCTCGACAGCCAAGAAGAAGGAGAAGAAAGAACAGCTGACTAAAGCTCAGAAGAGAAGGATCATCAACAGAACGGGTACATCAGTCTTGGCCAGTTGGTGTTGCTGTCCCATCACAACAAATTGTGCATGGTTTTCTATACATTTCCTCAAAATTTAGACGTGTTTGCTTGGTTCAGATATGAGCTTGTGACCCTCTTGTGTCTTATGCTTTAGGTTTATAGTTTTTAACCTTTAATTCAAATTGCATCAAACATTAAAATGTCCTATAAAATCTGCTAATATATTAGTTATGACCCCAGCCAATATTTTAAAGTCAGCTGTGAACCTGTGGAGTCGAGAGATAACAGAAGGATTTGTGCTTTCAGATAACAAGGGCGAACTGCCAAGAGGTTGGAACTGGGTGGATGTAATCAAAGTAGGTGCATTTTACCTTTTCACCACTAGATGGTGCACTTAAACATCTTTTAAGACTGTAGCAAGATCAGTGACTAACTTTTGTCTTTTCTCCTTGGTCAATGCTCCAACCACCCTCCAGCATGTAAGTGAAACCCACCTTAATTCAAATGGATTTTAAAAAAATCCTTAACACAAACTAGTGTTGCATGTGTTTTACATGTTTTCCTTGTTTTTTTTTCTTTGCAGTTGAGTAAAACGGGAGGAAAAGACGATGACTAAAGCCCGAGGGCAGTGATGTGGTGCTGCTTTATACGAGAAAAAAAGCAGTGAAGTCTGAAATCACTGCAGCCTGTTGATGCTGCTGCTGTCCAGAAGCCTTCACATCCAACCTCACCGACCCTCTACACTCACAATGGCCACTTTCACCCCCCCCCTACCCACAACAACCAAAGCAGGCTGGGTGACGGCGGACGTCAGGATATACATACACACATTTCAGCTAAACTGCGTTTTTATGCGTTTTGTGGTGTTCGTTTTGGGAAAGGAGCCACATGAAGAGGACCTCACTATCAGGTTCCCGCTCAGTCATCCATCAGGGGTGGAGTGGCGTGAGATACTCGCTGTCACTGCCATGTTTTCAGTGGGTGAGATTAGGCCCAGCTGTCAGGCACTGGAGCCATAAAATGTTGGATTGCGGGTTTTAAATGGATGCGTCAAAGCATCAAAGTAGCATCTTGCTGTTACTCTGAGGTTTCGTGATTTTGTGAAAGCAGAGAAAATTTTTTTTAATGACACACAAAATGTTACTCCTGTCTCTGTTTTCTTATTTTGATAAATGTGTCTTTTTCCCTATGAACTGAAAAAGTTAACATTTTTACATATATATATATAAATAAAACCACATTTGGTCTGCTGCTTGTCTAGTGATGTCTTTTACCATTTTGCTTTGTGAATTGTGTGAAGAGTTGAATCTGAGTGCTGATTCAATTAATTTCTTCTATAGAGTTTTTTTTCTATGAACATTATGAACATGACTTTAGGAGCCACAAATCTGAGGTATGAAAGAAGCTGAATGAAATCGAATGGTTTGTTGCTACCGCTGAGGATAGGTACTGAGGTTATGTCCTCTAATTCAGGAATTTCGTGACCTGTGAAACCAAGTTACTCGAATGTTACACATTTCCATATGGCTGCTTGTGACACATTTAGTTATGACATAATTCCTCCACCACAGAAAGTCAAGCAGAAACGTTTAGTGGAAAGGTTAAAAAAAGAATTGTTTTGTGTTTTTAGTTTTTAATTCGATTTTTTTTTAATTTAAGTTTTTTTTGTATATAGTTATTTATTTATTTATTTTTGCGGGTTTCCTATTTATTTCTGCCACATTCCCGGTACCCGAACTGTATTCTATGCTGTATCTGTGGGGAAGAGGTCATTTCTGTTTGTCGCACTTAAACTGAAATAATTTATCCAGGAATTACATGGCAGCCTTCCGGCGACGTTTTATTTTGAAATTCATAACCGGACATTGGGCATTTTCACTCTTTCGCACTTGGCAGGTGGACGGAGGAAGGTGACAGGATGTGGACCTACTACAGAAACGAACTTTTTCTCCAAAAACAGAAGAAAGTAAGTGCTTCTTTACAGCATACGTAGTTTTAATTATCAATAACAATTCATTCTGGCCTTTTGTTGGTTTTATTTCAAGCTTCTGTCATTAATTAGCTGCAAAAACACAGTTGAGTAAACTCAAAAAAGAAACGAAAATATTGCTATACTGGACCTAAAGGCCGTTTGGTAAACTCTCTGGCTATAATTAGATTCCCATTGATTCTCATATATAGAGTTGCAGTTTTGTTAGGCTATTATATAAAAATATTATCGATTAATATATTTATGCTGTTATTTGTGTAACTTTTATTTTAAAGAAAGTGAATTTCTGTATTGAAGGTTCTAATGATTCATAATATATTTCAGGTCTTTCAGGAGGATACAGAGGCTTTAACACTTCCAGCTATAAAGAATGCGGATTTTATCTTCTGCTCTCTGTTCGTTCAGTTGCGACTAAAGCATCTGTTTGTGTGCAGTATCAACTACAGCTGCAGCAAACAGACAAAACCCAAAAAGATTCTTACTCCGAGCACACAATTCCAGACTTACTGCACCACCGACATTTTTTCAAGGTACATCATTTATAGACTTGTACCTGTCATTCCATCCATCTTAACATGAAATCAATCATAATAAGTAAAAGTTTCTTTGTCGTTTGTCACTAAAACAGGATCTCACATGCATAACATTTTAATTTTCAACAGTTCAAAGCTACCAGGGCCTTACAAGACCTATATGAATATGGAAGAACAATTGAGGACTCATCACAGTTACTAAGGAGCATGGAGGCACTCGTGGGAGGAGGTGGTGGTGAAGAGGACAGAAAGACAGACACTGGGACTTGTCTTTTTCCTTGGTCAAACAAGGAGGATGTGGGCAAAAGAAGTGACAGCAAACTCCCAGTGACAACCTTGAGTGCCACAACCACCAGTGGAAGTCAAAGAAACAAGGAGCCTCCGTTTTATGTTGAGGAGAAGAGATTCATGGTCTACATATGTGGTGGATATAAAGGTAAGAATCAATAAATCAGACATGCTATAGAATTTTATTTCTTAACCAGTGTTTCTGGTGGAGAGGTAGATGAGAACATCAACACCACTCTCATGTCTGTATGATAAATATGAAGCTGAAGCCAGCAGACTGTTAGCTTATCTTAGCATGTTGACTGGAAACAAGGAAACAGCTAGCCTGGCTATGTCAAATGATTTAAAAAAAAAACCTGCCACGTTTTTTTTAAAATCCCTTTTTTGTATTATTTCACACATGGGATGTTATGTGAACTTTAACTGTGCTAGTAGGTGGATTTGTTAGCTGTGGTCAGAGCTAGGCTAGCTGTTTCCAGTCGATATGCTATGTGAAGTTACCCAGCTGCTGACTGAGTATATAGTGTCATGTGTGGGAAAACAAATTTAAAAAACTGCTACAAAAAACTATAACTATAGTTAAATAACTTAATTAAGTAACTAGGGTAAATTAGTTCCTACTCATCTTTTTGTATTGATAATTTGTATCTCTTTAGTTTTGTTTTTTTACAGTGAAAAGCTAAGCTTTTTCGTTAGCATTTTTCCAGAAGCAGCAGGAAGCTGTTTTCAGGGAAAAAGCTCATTGTACACTAGCATTGTACACTACCCACTCAGCAAAATATCATATTTTATTATGATGTTTTGCTCAGTAGTTGGCAGAGACCAAACCAGAGCTAAAAAGGAGACTGAATATTAAATTTACATGAATTAGATGGATATAAACACAACTTAAAGGCATGCTAATATTGCAGTTTGTCTGCTGAAAGTGTGACCAGCATGTTTAACAGATTCATAATGTGATAATTTGTCTTATGCTGTTATATAGATTTTTCCACTGCCCCCAAGTGGACAAAAAAAAAAAAAAAAAAAAAAAAATCTTCCGTGAGTCCACTTCAATGAAAACCCTTCCTCTCCTTTCCTCCTCCTCCTCCTCCTTCCCCCCCCTGCCCACTTCCTGGTGGGAGATTGGAAAAACAAAAGTCT
>JBBMJY010000016.1:12711267-12736348 GCA_037833715.1 Toxotes lorentzi
AATATATATATATATATATATATATATATATATATATGTTTACTTCCAATAGGAATACCACAAGAAGATTTTCAAGTACATCTGTTTTATATCCTGGATTTGTCTATTAATGTTTTGCAAAGTCAAAGAATTATATGACATTTGTTTTGTATGTGCTTGTGTGATGCAGACACAGTTGCAGAGAGAAGTGCGCTCATGGAGAACAATTATCCCAGACTGTATCTGTACTGTAAGCAGAGAGGCTATGACTTCAGGATGGTTGACCTCCGCTGGGGTGTTGGAAACCCTGTCTCTGAACGCCATGACACTGTGGAGCTGCATGTGGAGAATCTCCAACGGTGTCAGGAAACCAAGGGGCCCAACGTTGTTGTAAGATATCGTCCTGTAGTGTGATGTTTGACGGTACAACAGTTTAGATTCTCATCCAACAGCAGCTTTGTGTTTCAGATAATAAATTCATACTTGATTTTCCTTGTTCTGTTGGTCAGTTGTTTGTAGGACAGAAGTATGAGGTTTGGACCCTTCCCTCTACCATCACCACAGTGGCCTTTGAGGCTATAGTGAGAGTGCTGGAGAGGGACCTGCAGCAGATGTCCAAGAACAAGGAGGACCTTCCTGCCTCAGAATCCTGGTCCAGCATCACTACAGAGAGCAGCTCTGGGAGTTTTGTCCAGGAATCCATTTATGGGAATTATCTGAATTTTGGAGAGCAGGCTACAAACTCAGGACTGCTGAGCCAGAGCTCTCACGTCTCATTTTCAGGTGGAGAAGAGACCAGTCTGGTTGATAACAGGAGACACAGGGATTTGGACGAAGACCTGTCTTTACTCCAGATGTGGTACAAGCTGGATGAGAATTGCCTTCCTCCTGTCTACCGCTTACTTCCCATCAGGTGAAAACAAACCCACTGGACACAGCTGATAGTGCAACATTAGATCATGACATGATATACTCTCCATTATAATATTAAACTGGGTTGGTAATTAGTCAGTCTCTGGTTCGGACTGAACTATCTCTACAATTATTTAGTCTTCTTCCCCAGAGGATGAATCCTAACGTGTAATGACTTTGATGCACGATCTGGATAATTCCCTATGATGTTGTTGATTCTCTGACTTTTAATTTAGTGCCACTTTTTCAGACCAAAATAAATTGAAAACTATTGGATAAAATACCATGATATTTGGTTCAGACATTCATACTCCACACAGAATGACTTATAATCATTTTTGTGACCTCTTGAGTTTTCATCTGGTGCAATCATCATGTCAAAATTTCAGTTTGTGTAATACTTATCAACAAATACCTCCAAACTTAAGGATATTTATATCAGCCTCCGCTTGACATGTTAGCATGCTAATGTAAGCATGCTAACATGCTATCTTATAATGGTGATGATGGTAGACACTACACCTGGAAAACATCAGCATGTTAGCATTGTCATTGTGTATGTTAGAATGCTGATATCACCATTTCAGAGGTGCTTGCGTGGCTGTAGACTTTCATACTATCACTTTCCATGTGATATTAGATTTCAGGCAACCTGTAAAGTATTCAGTAGTTAAGATCCAGCCCATATATGTTGGAATCAGTAAATTCAACAGTTTCTTCTCTGGAGACTGGGAATCATGAAGGTGCTGAAGAGATGTCATGGCAGCCTATTACATTATTCAATTCCGACTTTTGGTGTAAGGAAAGAGGAAAGGCCATGGGATCCTTCATCCTCTGGGATCATTCAACCATGAATAGTCAGAGCAAATTTCAAAGTAACCCAGCCACAAGTTATCTTGTATTCAAAGCTGGTAATTTGGCATAAAGAGGGGACTAATGCCACACTCATATCTGTCGCCCCGTGTATCATCCTGTCACAACAGTTAGTTGGGTTCAACCTCTGTAAAAGCGATCGAGGGGACAACCACCCCTTTCATTATCTCTTGGTGACTTTGATAGCACTCACCATCCAGACATGTTGAGCATGGACAAGCAGCGCAGGAAGCAGGCCAGGGGGGACTGGAGCGCTACCTGCCACACACTGCGGGCAGTTCTACAGCGCACTGCAGCTGAGGCAGTGGGGCAAGAGGAGGCATCACTGTTACTCAGGACAGGTAGGCTTGGAAGACGTGTGCTGTCCTTCCGGTTTTATCCATCTCTCGTATCAAAGAGGTTTTTCCTTAATGAGAAAAATTTCATCGAGTATTTTACGCAAGTGCCTCTCAGTAGATCAGAAAATGACGATTGGCACAAACAGCAGGATCATTCTTTTGTTTTTTTTTTTCGGCCTAGTTCTTGACTGGGAGGTGGAGACGGGTCTGCGGTCTATAGATGAGGCTCCACCTGAGCAACACTGCCACTGCTATAAGAGAGTCATCCCAGATCTTTACTACAACCTGAAGAACCAACATGCTGCTCAGTTTGCTGACGTCCTAAAAGGACAAGCTCGGCTCGATCCAGTACTTAGCACAGCGCACCAGCAGTTCGTGGACCGGCTCCATAGAAAGGTATTCTGATGTTAGCAGTTCCCTGTTGACGTTGTAGATTTAGTTCTCGTCTTCTCTTAAAAACACTTTCATTCATTTCTGTGTCTCCGTTATCAAGCTGCGTCACACCAACATTTACGAACGTAACGTGGGCTGGGGACGCAAAGGTCTGAACCCCAAACACAATCGATCGCATAGGTTCTACACAGAGCGCATCTCCTACCACTTTCAACGGACTGTCATCAGCTCCATCAACAAGTACTCACACACATACGGAAACTTAACTCGTGAATATCTCAGTGTTGCATGAGGTAACAGTAGCTGCTTGATGTGTGTTCACTTTTACAGAGTAATGAAGGTATCCAAAACCCAGGGACCTTTTGATGCGGTGAGGCGAGACATCTTCAGGATGCAAATACAAGAAGAGATACAGCGTCATTTTAACTATGGATTGCACATGTGAGTAGGTCATTGGGTTTGATGAAGGTTTGAGAAGGTCTTTCTTGAAACAGCAACATATAAAGCATTTTATTTGAACTGTGTGCAGTTTGCATGTTCTCCCCAAGCCTGTGTGGGTTCCCTCCAGGTACCCAGGTACGTTCTGAGATGCTTTTCTGCTCAGTACAGTTGTAAATAGTGGTTATGTGAGTTACCATAGCCTTTCCGTCCTCTGCAATCTCTCATCTGGATGTTTTTTTGTTCTGTGTTAAACTCTATAGACTGTTGTAACCTACATGTATCTCCATAGATTTGTCACTTGCTAAATTCTAGTTGAACAGCAGTGAGATTTTCCCTCCATCCCTCAGGAGTAAGAGCTGTACTTTGAGGCAGGCTTTCCTAGCTGAAGTGCAGAGGGCGGTGGAGCAGTCGAAAACCAGACACATCCTCCTGCTGGGACCGCCAGGCTGGGGAAAGAGCACCACCATGGCTGCAGTAGCACAGTTAGCACCCACTTGGCTCCCTGGGTGAGATGCTGTTAGAGCTGAGGATCTCGTGGTAGCATTGTGTGTTTCGTGTTTGTGGTGTTCAACATACAGGATTGCTAGAATATTCCAGATAACAAAATAAATAATACAAGTGCAAACAAACTAAGACAGGTTATTATTGGTGGAGCCATTCCATTTTGCTCACTGTTTCAGAGCTGTGAAGGTGCTGGTGCAGTTCATTGGCTTCACTGGAGAGAGCAGGAATATTCGTCTGGTCCTGCAGAATCTTTGTGTCCAGCTGGCTGAAGCTTACAGTCCCCACACACAGCTGTCAGAGGTGCTGGACCATCTGTTGCAAACACAGCGACATTAAATCTCCCCTGACTGATTCTGATACTTCTGATTAAACGGTCTTAAACACAAACTTTTTGTGACATTTTGACTGTATAGTAGTTCTAAAGGGGTTTTCTTGTCTGCTCCAGGGCCTCCCTCAGCTAATCAGTGAGTTCCACTCTCTGTTGGGCCTGGTGGGAGCAGAGAGGTCTGTGGTGGTCCTGGTGGATGGGCTGGATGAACTGTCCGAAGAACACGGTCCAGACCTCTCCTGGATCTCAGCCCCTCTTCCTCCGAGCGTCCATTTCATTCTTTCTGCAACCACTGACTCCCCGTGCGCTCGCACTCTGCGGGTCAGTGGAACTGAACTGAATTAGCTGACGTTTTAATTTTCACCATGGCAGCAGGGATGAGAAGATTCATAGAAAAGTGTGCACCTGACTACCATGAGGAAGTGAAGATTCATTTTAAAAATCTTTTTCTCACCCTCTCCCAGCAGTCGGCCCGTCCCACCATCCTGTCCCTCCCTCCTCTCAGTCCTGACGACATCACCGCGGCATTAGATGCCAAGCTCCACGCTGACCAGCGGCGTCTGCAGGAGCAGCAGTGGAAGCTGCTGGTCCAGGCCTGTCTGTCCTGTCCCTGCCCTCTCTACCTGGAAGCAGCGTATTCTGAGTGCCTGCTGTGGACCTCCTACACCTCCCACACCAGCCTCAGCCTTCCAGCCAGCCTGGAAGGCCTCTACCTCAGGCTGCTGGCTCGCCTGGAGACAGAGATGGGGCGGCAGCTGGTGAGACGGGCTGCGTCTGTGATATCCATCTCACGCTGGGGTGTCACTGAAGAGGTGGGGAGGTACATTTAACTACGAACTGAATGTCAAGAGAAGACAAGATATAAGAGAATTTATAATGTTGTCATAATTGATTGAAGCGATGGTCAAAATTTCTATTTTCATGTCCATCATCAGGAGTTACTAGAGCTTCTGGCCAAAGACAGGAAAGTACTCCAGGAAGTGACAGCTCACTCCTCCTCCTCCAGCCGCCCCAGGGTGCCGTATGTGTTGTGGGCTCGACTGAAACGAGACCTAGGTCGTCACCTCAGCGAGGTCAGGACAGATGGGACGTGGGTGTACCGCTGGACTCATTCTGAGCTGAGCCGTGTGTGCATAAGTCACTATTTGAGCACAGAGGACTCTCGCATGGCTCTGCACGCTGACTACTACAGAGACAAGTCACAAAACGCACACATATTTCAGCCCCTGGCATGGACACTGGATCATGGAGACGATGAAGGTGAAGCTACTGCAAAAAGTTACAGGTTCAATCTGAGAAAGCTTCATGGGTTGCCCTACCACCTGGTCCGCTCAGGCCAAATCCTGCCCTTCCTGTCCGAGTGCATTTTCAACTATGAGTTCCTGCTACATAAGGCCTGGGGTCTGTCCGTCCTGGACGTAGAGGAGGACCTGAAGAAGGCTGTGCTGCCAGACAAGTAGGTCCTATCAGAGGACAGACAGAATGCTGTCTGTCTTTGTCACTAAAGGTAGCTTCTCTCTCTTTAGGGTGCTGGTAGATGTGGAGGTGCTATCGGGTGCTCTGGAAATGTCCCAGGCAGTGCTGCAGCGGGACCCCTGTCAGCTGGCCTCTCAGCTTATGGGTCGACTGGGGCAGATGGTCATGGAGGACCGCCCTGTTGCTAAAGGTATGCAGAGACAAGTTTTAAGATGGTCACATTTTAACCTCCATAACGTAGGCATGGATTTACCATTACCATTTTGCCAGTGGTTAGCTAGTAAGCCTGATCGTTAACGAGATAATAAGTTCACACAGGGCCTTTAATCTGGTTTTAGGGGCTTTTGATTATTAGAAGTGTGGGAAGTTGTGGAAGCATTAGCATTAGCCTTCAGTGAATCTAGAGGACAGATAAATACTGCGTTTACTGTAATTTGCTGTATTTTTTTGCATTATCTGCTAATCTCCAAACTGCGTGTTGGACACAGGTGACCCACTGAAGTTCAGCTACCTCCATACACTTCTGGCTCAGTTATCCCAGTCCTCGCTGCCAGTGTTGCTGCCCTCCTCCACCTGCCTGCTGCCCCCAGGAGGCCTCCAACACACCCAGCTGGCAGGTAACAGCTCATATATACTGCTTTGATATACTGAATAAAAACACCTTGTACTTGTATGGTTGTCTATATGTAACTAAAGTGCGCAGTGTTGCTAAATAATCAAATTGATTTATGGTGTGTTTACACAGGTCACTTGACCAATGCGACCGCCCTGGGAGGGGGCCAGAGAGGACCCCTGGGTGTTACTTGTGAATCAGATGGAAGTCTTAGGTTTTGGGATTTGAGGCAGAGGCGGATCATCAAGAGCCTGGATGCAGTTGGGGGATTTGTGGCAGATTCCCTCACCCTGGGTCTAGATGATAGGATGCTCATAGTCCACATGGGTCAAAGTCTACAGGTTGGACTTCTAGTCTAGGAAGAACAAAACACCAAGAACTGTTGAGCACCACAGAAAGACCCATTCATTCAGTCATTCTAATTCATAGTAAAGACGGTGAAATGTGATCTTTGGTTGTGTTTCAGGTGAGAGAGGTGGAATCAGGGAAAGTCGTGTATTCAGAGAGTGACTCGATGGACGTTCCCATCGTCACCGTGACTTGCGAAGGGCAGCTCATGGTGGTCTTCTATGATGGAAGCCATCTAGTCAAGGTTAATAAAGCTAATAAAGCTAATAATAATAATTAAAAAAAGGTTTATACGGGTCATGTCTGGGGTGAATATATGTCTTTGATGTGTTTGTTAGGTTTTCGATCTGGCCTCCTCCTGCTCCCTTCTGCACTGTGTTAGCATTTCCTTGGAGCGTGGGGCCATCCACAAAGACCGCTCCGTTCTGCTGTCCAACAACTCCGTCAGAGACTACGTCCTCTTTGCCTACAGGTCAGACAGGATTTCAGTTTTGACCCAGGTCAGGAGGCCAGACTGTCACCAATGCTATTAGGATGTTCAGTAAGACTGGGTCCAGCCTCAATAAGCTCCACCAGTCATTGCAACAGTAACTGACTGAAAGTGACCCTAATGAGAGCATCAGCTGTTTTATCAACTATGAACTTCTGTAAGAGCCCTGTGTTGACTATTTACACAGCAGACCTGTTAAGATCCCAGTAGGTCACTAGGAATGTCAAATGCAGCATCACATTCACAGTGCATGAGTCACTATAGTGACCTTAAATAATATCACATGTCCCTTTTGTTTACAAGCTGTGAAATCAGGCCCTCCATAGTGTCCTGACAAATTTCACCACTGACTTTGAAAACAGTTGTGAATTATTAAGAGCGGGAACTACTCATGTGTCTCACCAGTGTAATGTGGCACAGAAGTGATGCCCTCATGTCTGAGCTCCTGTTACATAAATAAATGATCCTGACTGGCCAGAGGATAACAGCAAGACAATAAAAGTTTCCAGAATTTCAGTCTCTTACTAACCCAATTAAAATTGAATTGAAAGCAGTGGTGTGGATGCTTTCAGAGGAAGTAGCACAGAGGTCATACCTTCACACCTGACAGGAGGAGGGATCAGATAAATAACAAACTAGGTCACTGGTGTTTGTTGGTAAGGGAAGACAACAGGGACGGTAATAATATGGGATGCCTGAGAGCATCAGCTCATTTACAGTTTGTTCATCGTGTCAGCGTTGAATGAAAGTTTCCACGTTTGTGATGAAACCTTCATCTTCAAAAGCACCGGCAGAGGAAACTGAGGAAATCAATCCATACTGGGTCAAAAAGTGGTGCTGTGGCACATTATTATTTTCAAATGACATTAAAGGTTTGTTTTCGTGAGTGGTGTTTAGCTGCCACTAGCTAAATGTTCACAAATAGATCCTAGTATCCTAGAATAGCATCCTTTTGTTCAGGGATTTGATACTTTCTCCTCTTTCTGTTGGAGGTCCGGTGGTGAGGCGGCAGTGATCAGTGCCAGAGCGGGCTCCGTCCTGTCCGTCCTGTCTGCTCAGCACGGTGCCGCCTCCATAGAAGCTGTGGAGATGACTGACGACTACCTGCTGCTCTTCTGCAGGTATGCTACCATCAGGGGCACACTGCAGGGTAGATACATGCAGGTTTAGAGCTGCACTGCTTGCACGTGTTATCACATCCAGCAGCTCTCAGTGAATTTGTTTGTGTTGACATTGTGTCTTATATAAAGCACCTATTTGAATGGGTTGCAGTTCTAACAAAATGCTGCTACAAATGAAAAACTGTTGTGTGTATGTAATCTGTCTCAGATACCCGTACAAGGGAGGCAGTGAAATCATCCACATCGAGCTCTTCAGCACCATCTCCTTCCTGTACCTGCGGTCTATACTGGGCTGCAGCCAGGACCGCATTTCCCAGGTCACTGTCAACCGGGCGGGGACTCACGTTGTGGCCTTTTGCCCCTCCCCTCGCACTGGCGTCACTGAGGTGGTCACCTGGAATCTGGAAACAGAGGACCACAAACACATCACTCGCTTCCCTGCAGTACTCACCAAAGGTTTGTGTAGAATCCAGATACTCCGGAGGTGTCTGAGGGTTTTCCAAGGGTTCCTCAGCTGGGCCTACCTCCTGACACTCACGGATGTCTGAGGTCATAGCAAAGCACTGAAATGATACTGAAAAGTCTTTTTAGAAGAATTTAAACAATGAGTGGACATTACACTTTTCCTTATCTGCCATAAAGTCTAAGTGCCATTGCTGCCATCTAGTGGTTACTTACTCTTCCCAGACTCTGCAGCACGTGCTTCACAATATGCTATTTTACACACCGAACCTTTTAGCCTACAGAGGGCTGTGCAGCAGTGCTTTTGCTCTTTCATCACACTAATAGCTGTGACATTTTGCTCTACCTTCAGGGTTGTGTTTTGACCTGCGCTTCTGCCTGGGGATCTGCAGTGGGGAGAAGTACCTTCGCCTGTGGAATCTGACCTCCAGGATCAGTGACCAGACTCTTACCTATAACATCCATAAGCTCAGGAGCGACGGCACAGAGGAAATCATCCCTATGGGGAAAATCCCGCGGTAAGTATGGAAGATGTGGAACTGACAGTAGTTTGCTTCTATAGAAGTGGACTTGTCTTTTTTTGTAAATTACGTCAGAGATAGAAGAAATGTTTTATGCATGTGGAAACAGGAATTTTAACAAACAGAGATATGGCTAACTAACAGACCCATGAATGGCGATTATAGCTGCATATTAATTGCACACTCTCTTAATTAACTCAGTAAATAATAAATGCCACATTTCAATGAGGAGGACTTGATCAGCTATTAATTTCCTTCTTCTTCTTCCTATTACTGTTTCAGTACTCCACTTATGGGTCTGATGAGGCTGCATGTGTTTGGTTTATATGAATAGAAAACCCTGGCAGAAAGCTACTCTTCTACCTTTACATTTACAGGGTACAGTGTGTACAATAATATATTTGAAATCACATTAAAAAAATATTTCTGTTGCAAATCTATACCCAGACCTGCAGTATGAACCCGCCATGTTTGCTTTATATTCTGGGACGATGGAGTCTGGCTGCCTCTGCTTGCAGGTACGCAGTGTGCCGCTCCGTCAGAGCTGGGAAGGTGTACGTGTGGAACTTGGCCAGGCGGCGTTTCACCTGCAGACCGGTCAGGGTGGAGCACGGCCTCTACAGCAGCACAGATGTGGTGCTTGTCCACAACTTCAGGCTTTATATCCTGACGGACAGGAGCTTGAACAGCAGCACGGGGGCTTCTTCAGATCGATTTCAGGTCAGATTATATTTGATGTGAAGTTGTGATAGGTTTGATCATTTTGGGGCTTACACTCCATCCTTTGTGCAGACATCAGTCTGCTGGATTTTGAATCACTGAACTGACCGTAGCCCCTGTCACGGTAACCTCTGAGTTCTGTGTCTGACCTCCCAGACTCTTCTGGTGTACGATCTGATTAAGCAGAGCTACGTGAGGAGACTGACTGGGATCGCGGTCGTTCCCTGTCCTCAGCATGAGTACCGTCTTCTGGAGGATGGACGGACTCTTCTGGGCCTGTCAGAGACCAGGTGAGGGTTCATCTTTCAAATACAGGGAGTATGGAAGGTCTGCTACTGTAGCGTAAGAGTGGAAAATGTCTCCAAAGTATTTGATGGGTTCCATGTATGACATGTGCTGAATTATTGTCACAGAGATCATCTGCTCCTGTGGGATCTAGACTCTGGCTCCATTAAACATGAGATCAAACCACCCTGCAGAGGAATGCTCCTGGACAGCGGCCCCATCCAACAGCCCCACACAACACTACAGAGACAAATAACACGTGAGCTGTTTGATCCTCCTTCTCTGGTGGAGTACACCCTGAACAATTTTCTTTTCAAACAGAATCACATTCACACCTATGGACAATTTAGAGTGCATGTTTTTGGACTGTGGACGGAAGCCTGGGTACCCGGAGGGAACCCCAAAGGACTCGAACCCAGATGCTGCTAACCACTGTACTATTTAATTATATTTATGTGAATTGGAGCAGATGCCAGCAGTGTGAAATGCTTTTGGTCTTTTTTTTTTTTTTTTATATGATCTGCTGTAACTTTGAGGTTTCTCTTTCTTTCGCACAGACTGTCAGTCTGAAAGGAAAAGGAGGCCGGAGAGGGAGAAAGAGGAGAAACGGAAGCTGGATGGAGAAAAATACAACTCTATAGACCAGTACCTCCTCAGTGGAGATGAACAGGTACACAGATAATCCAACTGTACCCTGTTTTTATTAGTCTTGCCATGTTGTCCTCACTGGAAGAGTTTCTTTCTCAGGTGGTGGTGTGCTCTTACTTTGCTCACCACCTGAGTGTGTTCAGCACGGCGTCTCAGGATCATGTCCACACCCTGCAGGATGAAACGTCTCTGATGAACCTCCGCACCTCAGCGCTCAGCCGCACCGGCAGTCACCTGGTGCTGGCCGGCTACAACCACGAGGAGAGAACGCCGCACGTCACCCTGTGGGACCTGGGGAAAGGAAAGGTGGGGAGTCACTGTTTGTTCTTTCAGTTTCCAGTTTGGAGTGTATTTGACTGTTTTATTCTTTTAGGTAATGAAAAGACTGAGGAACGAGCCTGGAGTTTGCTGTGTAGCTATCACAGACAGCGCAGACAGAATAGTCTTTGGGATCACGGGAAGCAACAGGTAAATGTGACAGTCTTCAGTTTGAGATTCTGTTCACCGGCTTTAGACAAACACACAATATCAGAACATACAAATGTAAAGAGAGGGTCACATTTTACAACTAGTAATGTAGTTTAAAACCCAACAAAAATCATACTTTGCTGATGTTTTGTTTTTGCTAACAAGATAAACCCATTCATGAATTCTACACTCAGTTTTTAATGTTGGAAATGCTTCTTACATTTTTTTAAAATATATAATTAATGTTCTGTTCTGACAGGCTGAAACTGTGGGAGCCCTTCAGGAGAAACTATAAGAGCATCTGTGGCTATGGGAACCTGAAGATCGAAGAGTCCTGTGAGGTTTACACCACAGAGGGAGGGACCAGAGCCATTCTGCTGTCAGGTAGGAACCAGAACTTGAAGTTCGTATAAAGCTCCCACGAAGGGGTGGAAAGATTTAGTCAGCATATGACTGAGGTGTGCGTCTTCACACTCTGTTGCTAAAAACCAACTGTTTCCTCAAGGCCCTTTCACATTAAGGTGACACATTAGCACGTGTTTTCACACTTTGAAATAAATAGAATGAGCACAGACTCTGGCAGACAACGGGTTGGTTAAAGGAGACTGATACTAATACATCTATTTAAATGAAAGCACCCATTTGTGTCTGTTATAAAGATCTATTGTATTTGAGTTTGGCCACATTAAAGGGTCGTTTCACTCAACTCATGAAGAGCTTAAGTGAGTTGTCCGTAATTTGGGTGAGCTGACCTTTTAACGTTAAAGCAAAGAACAAATATATGCACTACTTTATTTTCACTGTCATATTATACACAGCAGAACGTGTCACATTGACTTCTCACGTTGCTTTAATCATCCAGGACAGTTGAGCCTGTGGGACCTGGAGACATGCAGCGTCCTGTCTGTGCTTTCCCTGGATGCGTGTGTCCGCTGTATAAAGCTGCTTCACGGGCCCGAGGTCTCCGTCCTGCTCGGCCTCAGCCACAGCGCCAACCTCGTCACCGTCCGCTCAGCGTCTAAGACCGCTGGCTTAGCAGCACAAGTGTCTAAAGATGGAGACCTCTTTGGAGAGTCCAGCAGCAGCGAGGAAGAGGAGGAGGACTCATAGTGGGAGTATTCTGCAGCCAGTCACATGATGGGACAGACATCAGAGAATCAGATTCTGTAACTAGTAACTAAAGGTGGAGACAAAAGTCTTAATTTGAGCAACGTCAGTTACAGAAATACTTTTCTTTAGTTTACTAGCATTAGCTAATGTTAGCCACCATAAGCTACTAGTCTTAGCAGACCAAGGAAGACTGTGGCAGCAAAGCAGGGAGACTGGTCAGGGAGACATCAATGGAGCAAAGTACAGAAGTATTCTTAATGAAAACACCTGGTTCCAGAGTGCTCAGGGCCTCAGACTGGGACAAAAGTTTCACCTTGTAACAGGACAATGACCCGGTACAGTCGAAACAACTCAGGAGTGGGTCAGGGACAACTCTGTGGGTGTCCCTGAGTGGCTGAGCCAGAGCACTGACTTGAACCTAATCCAACATCCGTGGAGGGACCTGAAAATGGCTGTCCACTGATGTTTCCTGTCCAAACTGACACAGCTCGAGAGAAAAATGGCAGAGAATCCCCAAATACAGGTGTGCACTCCACCCCGAAGAAACCAGAACTGGTAACTGAATGACAATACTTTGTTTTAATGAATATAAAAAGAAATGTACACAATAGTGATAGTGAACTAGTCAAAACGTAAAGTCCACAGACATGACGTTCTATTCCAGTGTGCCACCAACAATCGTCTCCTCAATTAAATATCATTCTCTAGATGCCATTATTGTATAAAGACAGATGCAGATTTCAAAGAATGGAGTATAATCAAGAAATTTCAAAGAAAGAAAAGCAGCTTGATCAGTCAGAACTGAAGAAATTAATGATTAATGATTCATTCTCAGGAATACCTTTTTTTTTTTATTAGGACCTTGACAGTAAACCAAATGATGATTTCTTTCTCTTTTTTTTTTCCTTTCTTTTTGTCATAAGTCAACGTAAAAAAAAAATAATAATAATAATAAAAGTCCCACAAAAAGCAAAACACTTGAGAATGATGGCAGCTTCAAGCTCATGGTTCTTGCAGCAGCTGGACTCCCTACAGACTACAGTGCAGTTATAGTCAGTGGGAACAATCAGTGATGTAACAGCACAAGTTCAGTCACAATTTGTCCTTGATTAATAATAAGTGCTGCTACTAATGGTGTTCGATTGTGCTCTTATAACATCACGAGTACTGTTTTCAACTACGACCCACAGTCCTAACCCTCAGGCTGAAGGCATCTTCGAGATGAAGGTCACTACCTAGACCGGCGGTCTTTTCTGTTCTTTTCTAGGCTTTTGTCCATGGTCTTTTCGTTGTCCCCTCTGCATTTGGGGCAGTACCACTTGCCCTTGGGCTTGTAGGTCAGCCCCACACAGGAGAAGTGGAACCACTCGATGGGGCACTGGTCATTGTCGCAGCCGATCATCTCGCCGTAGGACACCTGCTCACAGAGACAGTAGGTGGGCTCGTTAGGGTCGATGGCGAATTCGACCGGCGAGGCGTCTCGTTCCTGTTTGGACTTGCGCTTCTTCTTCTTTGCAGACTTGGACTTCTTCTCCCGGGGTGGAGGGATGGACAGCTCCTCCGAGGGGTCGTCCACCAGAGAGCCGTTGGCCGACGGGTGGCTGGAGTCGCGGCTCTCGCTGTTGCGCTGGCGGCGTGGGCGCCGGGTGGAGGCGCGCTCTGGGGCCGGGGGTTCTTGGATACTGGAACGCCGCTCTGTGGTGAGCCGCTCTGCCTCGCTGGGCTCCTGGAGGCACAGGGAGTGGGAGTCCATCTGGCGGGAGCGGTTCTCCACCAGCTCTGTCATCTGGGTCACCACATGGATCTTCTCGTCACCCAGTTCCTGGCTGATGATGAGCGCCCGCTGCAGCTGGATCTGCAGGCGCTTTCTCTGAGCTGCATCCTGCTCACCTTTGTACTTCTCAAACACTTCATCCACCTCCTTCAGGACCTCTGCAAAGTACAGGATACAAAGACGAATTAATGAAACTGAGCATACAGTGTGGTGGTTTCGTTCTCTGTGTTAGCTGCTTGGTCTTTTTTTTCTCATTGCTATTTATAAAACATTTGAGAAAATCTACAGAAGTTTTGAAACTTACAGAAACTGTACTATAAAAGAACACACACACAACAACACACACAATGAAATGCACAGAAGACGTGTGTGTGGTATGCCTGTTTACAGTTTCTGTTTTAATACGAACTACCCAGCACTGGCTACACTCTGTAAGCACTTTATTAAGAACACCATTCTAATACTGGGTGATTCATCCTTTTGGTCTCAAAGCAGCCTCAGTTCTTGGTGACATGGTTTGCACAAGATTTCAGAAACATTCCTTTTGAGGTTCTGGTCCACGTTTCTGCAGATTTGTTGGCTTCATGCTGCAGAAACACAGCATCACATCCTGAAGGTGGTCTACTGGATTCAGATCTGGTGACTGGGGAGGCCACTGCTGCTTCGTGACATGAAACCACCTGGCAGGCTGCTGCTTGGTGGTGGTGTTCATGCTGTCTGACATCTTGGAACCTGATGTGGTCCTCTGCTGTTGTAGTCCCATCCGTCTCAAGGTTGGACGTGTTTATTCTTTGATGCTTTTCTGCTCAGCACAGTTGTAAAGAGTGGTCATCTGAGTTACTGCAGCCTCTCGAACTGCATGAATAAGCAGACGTACAGGTGTTCCTAGCAGAGTGCATCTCGCTGACAAGTTTTCAGCAGACATTTGAAACTTTTGTTGAAGAGACACTGAAGTTGGACATTGTTAAGTGGAAGAGCCCGGAGGAGGGCCGAGCCGCAGTGAATTCCTGCCTACAGGAAGTGACGCTAGTCAGATGTGGAAGGAGGTTGCCTAGAAGAGGAGCTCTCCGTCTCTGCAGTTCACACTCGACGGAGCAGAGCGGCGGATAATGTTTAGATGTGTAATCTGTCTGAAAAAAAAAAATAATTCAAAGCCAATGCGTGTTTACTCAGTCGATGTATGTCATTATCTCTCGATGGTGTCGTGGAAGTTATTGGAAACGGAGGCTGGTTTCCGCCGCTGCTCACCCTGCGTCAACATAAAGCAACAATGAGACTGCTTGGCTCCAGAGTCATTAGTAATTGATATCGGCTAAACGTAGGACCTCTCTCTTAAACACGAAGGCGAAAATTAACTGTTAACGAACGCTCTTTCGTATGCAGAATGTGACACCAGCTTCCATTAAAAAAACTGCAGTCTATTTTACACACGGTCATTAGCCCGAGGTTAATACACCAATGAACACTATTTACCATCTTCAGCGTACCTTTATTTTACATTGTGTGCTTCGGCATACGTTAAATACACCAAGCGGTATTTATTTCAAATAAACGACCAAGTTTAGTGATTGTTTCCCCAGGTATTCGCACAGTAACCCTCCGCGGAAACACCGTGATGGGCGGTCAGTGTGTGTGTGTGTGCCTATTGGAAAAAGTTGCGATTTTATGACAACATAGTGCTAGTTTTTTGGATTATATTATGGCCGAATTTGCTACTGAACACGAAGCATTGATAACAGATCTGTACCAGGTCATAATACACATGTACATACGCCGAGAGAAAGAAATATTAAATTACAGAATTTTCTCAATGAGTTTGGTGTCACACACACACAAAACGGGACGGGAGTGTTGTATCCGGGCTATGCTAAGTACCGGTTGGCTGAAATGTTAATTTAACGTTCGGCTCTCCATTTTAATCACCCGGTCACATTTAGTGTTTATCGAAGTAGATATGAACGAGGGGCGCTCGGTTTTTGCAAAATGGGAACACAAGCCTCGCGCCTGCTGCTCCACCATTTCAGCCCATCCTCTCACACTGCCGTTAATGTTTGCCAGTTTTAAATACGCTGTCGTAATTAATGATTTAAAAAGGTTTAAACACAATACCTTGATACTTTGCATCAATTTCTCGAAGCAGAGAAACATTTCTTTGTATGTCCAAAGGTAGGGACTCCACACATTCCAGATAATCCTCCACATAGTTGACCAGTTGTTGCGACTTGTCGGTATTTGGATAGTGATGGCCTAACATCGTCTCTACGATGCATAGAGGCACTAAAACAATACGGAGGAAATGCGAACAAATATACAGTTAAAATCAAATGCTTGGCGACTTTACAGCTTGTAGGGCAGTTCCAGGCAGCAGTTCACTTCAAACAAAACTCAAGCCACTGCGCATGCGGGAGTATTTTCCTTTTATGGCATTGCACAGTTTCCTCTCCTTTGTCGTCACCAAAGGCGGGGCCAGGTTGATTTACGGCGTCGGGATTGGCAGAGAGTGACCTCATTATCATAACATTTTCCCGGGAAATTAGACCAATGGGGAAACTGAAAACACAGTGCCGCCACAGTTTAGCAGGAGATCAAGTGTGACCTTGTGTTTTAATCTGGTTTCATATCAGGGCAGAGCAGCAACAGAATTAAATGCGAATTAGTAATTTTTTACCATATGAATGGAAACTTTATTAACATATATAAGTCCTGAAGAGTGTATATAATGATATAAATCAGCATGCATGTGTTTTGTGGCCAGTCCGAATTCAAAATATAAACCTGTTTTACTGTAATGGTTTTTAGTTCCAATCCTCTCTGAAGAAGTCTCCCTCTCTCTCTTTTTTTTTTTTTTTTTTAATTTTGTCTGCATGTGGAACAATAATTAGGCCTTTATAAGCTCAGTCAATTCTCCATTATGTCTTGTATTCTGGCAAATCATAGTCATCTAATTTTATTATCATTATTATTGCTCCTGTTGTTAATAATAATAATAATACGGAATAGGAGAGATGGGGCATGTGTTGTTTGGCTATATTTAAAGCACTTCTACAGCACAAGCTGAGCACCGGGTCACAGGGTTGAGAACAAGGCCTGACTCTGAAAACAAGCAGGTTCCTCCTTTAGGCTGCATGTGTTAAATAAAGTCATTATTTAACGGCATCACTATGAACCACCTGTGTGTGTGTGGGTAACCTATTTCCTCTTTCTGTGTGACATGAAGTCAGGAAATGCCCTCAGTCTATTACTGCAACCATGGGGACTATACTGACTGAGACTACTGTTACTACTGTGACACTGCTGGGACTACAACTACAGGCACTACTACCACCACGACAACTTCTACTATACCTAATACTAGTACTACTATGACCACTGCTACTATAACTTGTACTACTTCTACTCTACTACCTCTACTATTATCACCATACTACAACCACTATAACTCCTACATTACTACTACAATTCCCAGTGCTATTAGCATTAGTATTACTACTACTACTTTTACAGCAGCTACTACTAGAACTGAAAACACTGCTACTACTATTACAACTCTGTTGTGACAGCTGGAAATCAGTGTTTTGTCACATGTATTGATAATGAAAATAATCAATAGCCTTACAGTTTTCCTGAGATAGAATAACACGACAGTGACTGACTTCAAACTAAATTTTGACACAGGTTCTCTCTACAAGACCAGGGCTACACGCAGATGGAGAATGGAGGACCCTGAAAAGTTCTACTTCAAATTTGTGGTTAGTGAAGCTGTGCTGATGCAAATTACATGAAGTGAGACTGGGGTTTCTGGGGACCACGCTGCGTGGTCATCCTGATAAATGTGGAACTGAATCAAGCAGAGGAAAAGAAGGTTTCATTCTAAGGGAAACTAGCGTTACCTTTTTCTTTTCATTTTAGGCCATGGGTTCCCTTCCTGCTCTCACTTGGGTTTCGTTTCCTGACTATTGATAACAGTTGGCAAGTTTTAAAAAAAAATAATTATTAGCGCTTAGGAATCCGCGCCGGCGCTTCCGGTTAGCACTTTCAAAATACAAGCGCAAAACACGACTCAAGACGCCTTATTTCATGGGGAATGCCAGATGCCAGATGTAACTTAGAAAAACACCATACCATATATAAATATATAACCCCAGAATTTTAATTAAAATCACCCATCAATGCAGAAATTCCATCAAAAAACTTTAAAATACTACAAAGTTGACGTGTAATGGTATTTCGGTCATTTTAAGGTTTTAGCCCTCACAGCCCTTTTACCCATGCAAAACATTCATTACAAACCCTTTAAAATATTACAGTCTATGAACATACCCACAAATGTAAGGAAAACCCACGTATTTAATAAGAATCCCTTAAAATACTGTCATTAATTTGTATATGCAAAATGTTTTTCAAACCCCCGAACAGAAAAAAAAGAAAAATCCCAAATCATCATGTTGAGTTCTCAAAATAAAGCATCAAATTTAATTCACTAATATGATATTAAGTCACATTTATAGAGAGATGGCTTTTCTTTTTCTTTTTTTAATTAAGAAAATGAAAACTTAATAGGGCAATTTCTGACTTTCTACGCTTTCGCTAATTAAACATCCTTTTATTTTTAAATTAAGCTTTTCCGGTTGCGCTCTGAGTGCCTCCGTCAACTTGACAGCAGCTGTTTATTTAGGAATGGAGGGGGCGAGCTTTGCCACATTCACTGAGCGAGTGTCAGAAGCACTGCAGGGAACGGCACCTTCAGTCAGTCAGCACCTGTCATCATGAAGAGAGCTGCTGTGTTCATTTTCGTGGCCTGCTGTGCTGTCTCAGGTAAGACATAAAACCCGAAAACATTGTTTTGACTTTTTTTTCCCCCACCCTTTTTTTTTATCACCGGAAGTAGTTTGTAGAAAATCAGATTTGCTCCAGTACGCTGATACATAATTTTGTTGCGTCGCGTAGCGACTTCTGTCAGAACAGGGATCTTTTAAATTCAATTTTCTGAAATTATCAGAAAGTCTCAGTATGTTTTCTGGTTTCGGTTTAGAAATGAGAAATGAGACACATGATGATGTTTTTTTGTTTTTTTTTTTTTTGGTGAGACCTTAGTGTGACTTCCTGGATTGTTTAGGGAAGAGAAATTTCCGCAGTCTTTCGAAAGTGGTGCAGGTCACATGCCTGCTGATTTTTTTTTTGTTGTTGTTTTCTTAGAGAAAATATATAATACTATAAAGTTCAAAACAACAGTTAATATTAGCATTTAAGTGTTAGGTCCACTTAAGCACAATTGAGGCAAATGATTGACTTTAAAACAGATATAAAATCATATGGACTTCAAAAGAATTATGCTTTTTGAGAATTTGCGTTCACTTTGGTGGTGGTTTAGTTAATGCTGGCCACTGCTTGTGGGCCATAATTTATATTTTCTCTTCAATTACTTCTTAAAATCCTTCTGTCTGACCTGGGAACCTTGCTCATTTTAAAGTCAGTCATCTGCATATAAAATTACAGTCACCCATTTCAATAACCACTCTCTACATGTGCTGGTAGGCCTGTGTACTTTGATAAATATGGCAATATCAATCAAGATATTAAACAAGGTGTCAAACTGCAAATGTTACTGTTTGTTTGAAGGACATCAGCATTTTTTTTGTTAGCGAACATTAAAGATTTACGTATCTGTAACTTTTAGATTAACAATGGCTCACAGTACTTTGTGTAATATGAAAGGGTTTACTTTTACTGGCCAGTGTCTAGTTAATTATCAGACACCCAGCATCAAAACAGCAGACAGACAAGGTTTGAGACCTGTTGGTGATGATCATGTAGCAGCTAAAGAAGCAAGTGTTTTTCTCATTAGTTGGTGGAGACCAAAACAAAGCTAAAAAGAGAAAACTGGGCTGACAGTGATCAGATCTGAATGATAATGTTGGTCTTTGTTTGCTAAATGTGTAAACAAGCACATTCTCTTAACCATGAGAACTTTAATGAAATCGATACTTTGTCACATTTGGTTTTCAGTTTGTGCCACCGCCACCAAATTGCCAAAAATAATCAGTTAATGCAGCTTTTAAAAGAAGCTAATTATATTGAGTGGCGGTATATGTATACATATTGAAATGGATTTGTTTCTCCCTCTCTGTCTGTTTGACTGAAGCACTGTCATTGGCTGAAGACATGAAGGATTCCAAACCTCCTGCCACCGTGTCCCCTGCAGGGGAGTTTAGCCCCTCAACAACCATCAGCCTCAACACTACAACTGCCGTCTACAATACTACAACCCAAATAGCCAATACCACAACCCACACCCCCAGTACTACATCCCACGCCCCCAATACTACATCCCACGCCCCCAATACTACAACCCACGCCCCCAATACTACAACCCATGCCCCCAATGCTACAACCCACGCCCCCAATGCTACAACCATGACCACCAAGGTTACAACCACCACAACAACAGTCCAACCTTCTCCTGAACCAACTCCACCGACCAACTTGACTGTAGGAAGCTACAAACTAATGATGAAGGATAAAATTTGCCTGATGGCTCAGATGGCGCTGCAGATCCGATTGGTTGCACCAAAGGTACTTTTCATTAGTCACAAAAGACACAACAAGAGCCCTAGCAGAGGCAGACTAAAGGTCTAGCTAATTTTCTGAGCAAATCCTAATCTTAAACTTGCATTTAAGGTTTTATTAAGCCATTTAAAGAATCCGTCAATGTGGGCAGAACTTTCTGCACGAGTCTCTGACTCAGCTTTTAGGAATCCAATAGTCAGCAAGTTTTGGGAATAGAGAAAATATTTCCGTGCGAGTTTAAATTTTTTTGTGGTGGGCTTGATGCAGAAGGTCATTTTTTTGGGTCATCTCTGAGTCACAAGACAACTGCTAATCCTACATGACAATACTGTTTCTCTAAAGAAACACTGTAGCTGCCATGGTGCCTTCTGGAAATTTCAGATACAAGGTGGCCATCCAAAACTGCCTGATTTCTCTTATCTTTCAGGTCAATGGAACCTTCATTGTCCAGCCAGACCTGACCAAAACAGAGGGAACTTGTGAGGATACCAAAGCCAACCTTACCATTACCTTCAAAGAGGGCTACATCACCTTCATGTTCAACAAGGTTCTTTTTGGTTTTCTTCAATTTGTCACAAATAGTGCAACAATGACGGAATTTACCCATTCAGCCTTTTGATGAACAGCTAATTGTTTGACCAGCAACTTTATGTAGGAACTAGAATCAGATGTTCAAAAAGGGAACTGTAGCTGACAGGCCTGTTTTCAGAGCATGTGACATGGGACAAGGAAACATGAATCACACTGCCTCATTCTGCAACGCTTCATGAAGTGGTTTTCTAAGTGACACTCCAGACAAACAGGTTAAAGGTTTTTGGTGTAACGTTACATCAGTGTATCATTGTTAGACTAAATACACAACCCAGGTCTAATTGCATAGACAAATACAGCCTGGTAACTTTAATTTCACACTGATTGTGTTTGCAAATGTTCAGGAACCACAGATTTCCTGTAAGCCGAGTGTCAGTGAGAAATTGGTAACAGACAGACAGACTGGGTGCCCTGATGTAAATCCAGTCTTGCCACAGTTCCCCTCGTCTTGGTCTTGAGGATTGCTTTCATTTTTGTTTCTGAAAAAAGTTAAGAGTGGTCTGAGTGGTCCAAATAAGATGAATTAGTATCTAACACAGCACTTGTAATTAGAATTCAAGCCTGTTTACCATCATGTAAAGCTGGTTACCTCCTCCAAAGTGTTGTTAAATTTGGCTTAGCCTTGTGTGGAAATGGTGATCATTAAAGGATACACTGACCCAGGACCAAATGTAGAAGTGGAGACACTTAATGAGACGTAGGAGGACTCCAGTCAGGAAGCACCCCACAGCACAGGAAAACCTCTGAGTAGCCTTTCAACCCCCCAAAGGCCACAGGAGATCAGACTCGGTACAATGCAGGTGTTTACAGGCCTTCAAAACCATCCACCAGCTCAAAAAAATGTAACTGAAATCCCAACTAATATCTCACATTTAATTAGAGCAAGGATTTAAAAAGCTGCAGCTTGGCTACCATGTGCCAGTAGATAACAACCTTTGTGAAAAGCTGTTGTGTTGTCTTCTGTGTCCTCAGAGCGCCGCTGAAAATACCGTCTACGTTGATGCTCTGTCTTTTAGCATCTCCTACGCCTTCAACAAAGGATGTAAGCTGACAACACTCGTGTTTTTATTCCAGTCTCTACATATGATTTACTGCTGTTTTATTGATTAAACTTTAGACTCTTTTAAGTGGGTCACTGCATGTGCACTGATAGCGCAGTTGGTGTTGCGCAAGCTTGGCAAATATTAGGCCTGGACGAGAAGCATTAAAGAGCCAGCAGCTTCCCTGTCTGTCCTGCCCTGTTTGTATTGTGCAGATGTTCTGTAGAATTACTGTGAAGCATGTGATGCTGGTAACCGCACAGCCTTCTTTCAGTGCAATGCAGTCTAACAAGTTTGGTTCCATATCTGATCGTCAGCGTCTGTGGTAGTTGTCATTATGTCAGGGCTTTGTTTGACTGTTGCAGCTGAAGGGTCATACTCTGCCAGCAACAAAAGCCTGCGCCTGTTCCCGGCAAAGATCGGACACTCCTACTCCTGCAAGAGTGAACCTATCAACATGGGCAATGGACTGTTCCTGGATGTCAATCAAGACAGGATGCAGGCCTTCAATATGACAAAGAACAACGAATTTGGCCTTCGTAAGTGTCCAGGAGTCCACTAGACACACACAAGTCAGAAGTACACCTGATACAATGTTATGCAATGCCACAATGTAAAAGTATGGTAATAAGATGTCTTGACATCTTATTAGTCAACAGGTCACATTAAAGAAATATGTGGATTCATGCTGTATGTGTTGTGTTGTGTTTTCCAGCTGACCACTGTCCCGCTGACCGGCCCGATTACCGCGTCGCCATTGCGGTGGGAGTGGTATTGCTGGTGCTCATTGTCATCGTGGTGGTGGCCTACCTGCTGAGCCGCAGGAGGAGGACGGACGGCTACCAGACTCTGTGAGGCGGGCCCGTCAGAGGTTGATAAGAGGTCGACCGGAGGTCACGCCCATCACAAACCACCTCGTCACTCATTCGTTTTCCATCTTGTGATTGATTTAACATTTAAAGATGTCTAAGCAGCGTGTCACCTAAACGTTTAAACCCCAGAGTAGCAAACAGAGCTCTGATCGGCCGCCGACACGTGACCTGGTCTTGGACTTGAGATTTGACTTTCAGTTTTAGGCTGAATTAAAGCACTAAAACACAAAAATGAATTGGCGGGTACGTGAGGCAGACGTAATTAAATGGAATAAGAGAATAAAATAATTCAAATAATTCGAATTTTCATTTTAAAAAATCGGTTATTAATTCATTATTTAAAGAGACAGCGAGGAAACGGTTATCAATTGTAAAATTTAAAGACGTTTTTTGACTTTTAGTATGATGTGATTCATCTTTAGCTTTTGTATTGTTCTAATACTGCGCTTTTTTTTTTTTTTTTGTATAACATATCAGTAGCCAATTTTAAAATGGGAATTTTTTTAGGCCAAGTCGCAAGAGTCTGACCCCAGAATATCCTCGTCGTCCGTGTTGACGAGCCTCTGACACAGAACTGTTATACTGGTGCACTAACAATGATGAGACTGATAGTGTGAGACAAACTGACATCAACAACACGTGAGTTAAAAAAAAAAACTGACCAAAGTGTCTCATCAATAGTTGTTTTTTTTTTTTTTTAAATAACAGACCTCCAGTGAATTAGTGATTATTTCTGTGATAACTATGTGATTTTATATTCAATTTCTGATAAGAGGCTGATATTGGCTAAGTAAAGTAAAATAGTCAGATTTGATTATACATCCAATACATGTATTTGACATATATAATGTCCTTGTGTGCGTTAGCATTATTGTGTACAAACCTTTTGTTTTTTTTTAGTTAATCAGATCTAATCAGATCTTGTGTATTCGGTCATCCAGGGATTTTATTTTTAAAAAGAAGGGAAGTTGTCCAATCACGAACGTTACAGGTGATTATACTTTGTGTTTGCATCATTGATCTTTATGAGGGATGGTTTCTACCTTATCAAGTGCACTGAACTGATTACCTTTATCTTTTTAATACTGTAATGTTAGATGATGCTGTGTTTTCAGAGAAATGAAAGGAAGGTCCATCCACGTGGGTCAGTCGGATCCTGATTAGGGTTTTAGTACGTTCATCACATCACAGGAGTCCACCCCCCCCCCACCTGATACAGATGGATACAAAGGATACTTTGACATTCTGATAAGCTTTGCAGCTTGTTTCTCAGTGAACTGCTGCTCAAAGCCGCAGTTCTGGATTTTGTCCACTGAGTGGCGCTGTGAAGCAAAGAAAGGGAGCTGAAATGAGGGACCATACTGTATGTAGACGTATCCATCCACAGTGTGTGTGAGCACTTTTACCTGTTATTAACTTCATGTGCTAATAAAGGCTGATATATTCCTAAGTGTGTGTGTATGTTTTTTTTTTTTATGTTTTAATGCTTAAATACAAACATGGAACAAATCCGAGGCCATAACTTGCTGGATCCAGCATCCATGTTGTCCATCAAAGATGAATTCATTCAAATTTAAGATTTAAGGCTCAATAAAAGATAATTCATAGAAAACTAACGGGTTTTCCTGCAGGAACCAAAGTAAACTGAAAGTTAACGCAAACAGTTCCTCCTGGACGCAGAAGTGAAGTTATTGCGCCACCGCTCAGCCAATCACGGTGCCCGTTTTCAGACAGCTGATCCCGAGCACTCGGGGCGGGACTCGATCACAAAGACCCACCGAGTAGTTAGTTGCAAAACTTCCGAAGAATCCGCAGCCTGGGATCGGTCGACAAAGACGGTGAAAAGACGAGACATCTGCGCGCGACACTGCGATCATGGCAGGTAACGAGACGCGTCGTTTGTCGCACGTGGTTTGGAGTTAACGGTGAGGGGAAAGTGCGCGTGCAGATGCGTGTTGTTTGTCCAGAGTGATGAAATCCAGATGTTGATCGCACTGACTTCCCCCCTGCAAAAAAAAAAAAAAAGGAGGAAAAAAAAGGGAAAAAGAAAAGAAAGAAAAACCAAGTGTCTGCAGCTTCCCTCTCTTTTTTTTAGTGAGAAAATGTAACACATGAAATCAGGACTAGATTTTATATATATATATATATATATATATATTTTTTTTTTTTTTTTTTTTTTTTTTTTTGTTGTTTCCGATAAAGACCCG
>JBBMJY010000016.1:12736448-12761061 GCA_037833715.1 Toxotes lorentzi
TTTATATATATATATATATATATATATATATATATATATGTGTGTGTGTGTGTGTGTGTGTGTGTGTGTGTGTGTGTATGTATATTTTATTGTATTTTTTTCACATAAAAAAATAACAAAAGATGTAAGCTTTGAGTCTTATTAAGGTCCAGGATTAATTTAGCTGATGTAGCTGACGGACTGTTTTGGTGTTTTATCAGGGTTCAGCATTGTTGTTCCTTCCAAATGGAATCAAGCTTTTCGCTGTCTTCTACACACTAGGGAATGTCGCAGCTCTTGCCAGGTAAGACCAGCCGAGGTTTGGCTCATCTGATTATTAAGTTGGTGTGGTGGTTTTCTCACTAGTGTGGTGCACTGCCAAAAATACAGCAAATAATAATGAGCAGCAGGCTAGTACACTCTGTCATTATTTTGCCTTGATGACTGCCACACCCTGTACCAGTCATCCTTGGCAAAGCTACACATTTCTCCCAAGGTTTGCATCAAGGCTGTTAACAAAGAAGACACGTCACGTGGTCATGCCTGTAACTTACCATCATTCCCCTGTGTGCACTCAGCATTTGCTGGCCAGCGTTTGGAGCACAGTGCCTGAGGAACCATGAGATTTGTTCATTCTGATTTATTGATATTGACATTCTGATATTGATTATAAACAGTGGCCACTACTGGTTCAGATCAGGATTTAAGGATTATAGCGAAAAGGATAATCTCCATGATTTAATCAGATTTGTATTAGTTTGTATTGCAACAGTTTAAATGAACAGAAAACTGCCTTAGTGATCACATTTCTTTGAGCAACCCTAAGCATGAAGTATGTTTATGTTTAGGTTTAGGTCACTACACTTGACGGTTACCTGTCTATTGATGATGACTGGCTTGCAGCTGCGTTGTCGTTTTAGGAGCAGGGGCCGTTAATCTCCATGAATAACAGAAATTGGTTAGGCAGGCTTACCTGTGAATAAGGATTGCATAATTTTGATGCAAGAGAGCAGGCACTCCAGTCACAGAGGGTCATTATTGCATCTGATTAAGTTTATGTAATTGTGATCTCAATAATTATTACTATGCGATTAATTCTGCTTAATTATATGTTGATTGAATGTTGGTAGGTAATGATTAGGGATAAAGAGACGATGATCGGTGGGAGCAGACTTAACAGACTGGCTGTCTGTGTCTCCTCACCGTTTGTTTTCCCATCTTCCTCTGTGAGTAGAGAAGACATTGGTGTTTGCTTACCAAGTTTTCTGTGGAAGTATATTGAGTAAATGACTCATTTCTTTAGAGAAGCGTACAAAGTTAATTCCTTCTCAGTGACCGGGCGCCATACTTACAAATCTGTGATTACAGTGTCCTTACTCAGGCAGTATCTAATTAAAATGTATTATTTTTTTTTTTTTTTACATTATTCTAAGTTAAGCAAAGCCAAACATATAATTGAGCACAATAAATGAAGTTTTATGTCTAAAATCAGCCTAAAAATTTCATTTTTGTATTGCGACATTGATTCAGCGAGTATTTGTAGGATCTGAGTGTTACACTCATATATAGACTTTTTATTCTTACTGTTGATAATTTTGTGTATCTTAATGACTAATTAAGTTTAGACTTTTATCTTCATTAGATATTAGCAGCCTACTGGATTTTACAGCATTATGGATGATTTAATCTAGATAATCCAAGGTTTAAACCTAATAATGTTGTCTCTGACTTGATTGACAGATAGTGAACCATTGATGAGGGGTTTGTTTTCAGACAGTGCAGTCTCTATTTTCAGGTGTCATATGTCCAGAAGGTTTAGATGCATCTAGAAACTGGGTCACCTTCTGCTTTTATGGCCCAGATTTACGATCCAAAACAAGGGATTGTCATATTTTAAGAAGCTTAAAGCTCTTTTCTCCTGTATGTGACTTTGACTTCGCAGAGACCACCCACAGCAGTGGAAGGTTACGTCAAAAATAGGAAAAGTTACAATGACAAAATAACACTAAAACATATCCAATCCCAGTCAGCCACATATAGATGACTTATTTCCTTCTCTCTAATCAGCAGTAGCATCGTGTGTGTGGATATCAAAAAAAAAAAAAAAAGGATCCATCCCTCTCGGCAGACCAGTAGAAGGAGCCTGCGTCAACACAGACTACTCTGGTGTCTCATCTAACAGATGTGACGCTCCATAGAGTCCCTCTACCCACGCAGCTCTGCTGAGCCCAGCACTGTGTGCCTCGTCAGCGGGGAAAGCCTTTGTCTTGTTGCATTTACTGACGTCACACATGCATCATGTAGGAGGTTTTCAATGTGTCATCGTGGTGTTGGACATGAAATATTTACCCCCCCCCCCTTTAACTGCAACATATAGTGCAAAGTTGATTACGGCAGCCAGGCAGTTCTGTCACTCAGTAGAAGTTTGTTTGTCCATGCATGTGTGTATGCGTGCACATGTATAGATGATGAAGTTTAGTTAGAGTGTTGTTTGTGTACTGTGTCACTTATAGCTGACCAGTGTGATGATATGTGTTTTGTTTATCAAACATTTGCTATTTGCATTTCCCTGTTGAACACACAAAAAAAGAGTGACACCTAAAGAAACAGAAATAATAATTGATTATTATTTCCAAATTTCCTGTATTAACATGTCACTGTACGTTTTACTGATGTTCAAGAAGTGCCACTTGGCTGTTTCCTTTTTCTTCCTCTAAAGCACCTGCTTCCTAATGGGACCACTTAAACAGCTGAAGCGCATGTTTGAACCAACAAGACTGATAGCCACCATTGTGATGCTGGTAAATACTTTGAACTCTTATTATGGTTCACTGGATATTTATACATCTTTCAGTTTATATTGGAAAGTCTGAGGTCTTTACCTTTTTACTGTAAGTGTTGGAATCCATTTCCTTAATGAATCCTCCTCCTCCACAAGGCAACATTTTATTTATATGAGGTATGTGCTTTCATCTACCCTCGAAACTTCTGTGCTTTTCTTTGGATTAGAAGGCCAGGTTCAATTAAAGGCCTGATACTCTTCACCTTGTGGTCTTAAAGGACTGAGGAGATAAAGACAACATTTTTCAGCTTGACACCATTGTCATTTACTATGAACATATTTAGGGATTTCCTTTGGGTTAGAATTGTGTAATAGCTATGAAACTGTGAAGGAAAGACATCTTTCTGCAAACACACAAGAAGATACTGTAACTGTTTCTTTCTTCTTCTGCCAGCTCTGCCTTGTCTTAACACTCTGTGCAGTGTTTTGGGTAAGTATATAACACATAGTTTTCAAGCCTGTTACATTCTTATTGTTTTAGTGCAGTGTTTTAAACTCTTTGACCTATTGAACGATGTGTTGTATTTTACAGTGGCATAAAAAGGGACTGGCTATCATCTTCTGTATTCTGCAGTTTTTGGCAATGACATGGTAAGTGTGACCTTAGAGTCTGAGCCATCTCTCCACTGTACTGCAGTTGGCAATTCATTTACTCACCTACTCAGATGAGGCTGCCTTTCCGTGATAGAAGGGTTTACCCCAGCTGCTTTGGTTTACCTCAGATGTTCGTGAGCTCAGATAATCACTCTGTTGGAGCTTTAAGCTGATTTACAGCTGTCAGCATGTGCGCATCTAAATTTATAAATGGTTAAACTTACACAATCATTGTCACTGTGCATATTCAACCACACTACACTTTTCCTTTGGTTCAGAGCAACATATTTTTTCAGGACAGTTCAAGCTTCATTTACTCGGTCTATGAAGAGTAAATTAAAAGTGTCATATAATGATCGTAAGAAGCACATATGATGTAATATGAAACATGTAATGAAATTGATTTGCCCTAGTTTGCCTGAGCTATCAGGGATATCTGTTTGACATACAGGTTGGGTCAGTGGTGTTGTAATGAGACTGTTATGTGGGTCAAGCCAGGTATCATAGTAGGTCAATATATTTTTGGCCTGTAGGGGAAGTGGCAGTGCCAGGGTCAGAGTGGACCTGCTTGTTTTGACTCACTTAGGTGGCCCTGGCAAGTGGAGACAGGTAAATCTGCCTGTGGTGTTTACACACAAGACAAGTCAATGCCAGCTCTCTGGGGTCATTACTACTACTACTACTACAAAAGTTACAGCTGAATTCAGGTCCAGTGTGAATACATATTTATATGTGTAATACAAATTTGTGTTTAATGCAAATAAAAACCTGAACACTGATATTATTGAGTAGAACATATGAAATGTAAAGTGAAATTAGTGCTGAAGTTTTACTTTTAGATTAATTCAAAAGCTTTTATTGCCTTACACAAAGGGTTTATTTTTTGTCATTTGATCTGTGTCACAAAGTCACTTTCCTTTTCTGTTTTTTACTGTACCTAGTGTGAAACCTTACTCAGCTTGTGGTTTTGCCATGACATTTGTGTTCATTAAGCCTGAACTGTTTAATTAATTGATCAAGTAGCTGCAGAAAATGTTGAGCTACAGAAAATTTATTAACAGCAATTTTGATAATTGATCAGTTGCTGAAGTCATTAATGAAGAAAAATGCCAAACACTCTATTTCTTGCATTTCAAAATGTGAGGATTTGGTACTTTTGCAAATAGATTATTTTTGGATTTGCGACTGTTGGTGGGACAAAACATTGTCGCTTTGGCTCCAGGAAATTGTGTCAGTCTTAAATTTGACCTTTTGAATCCTGCAAATAAATCAGACTAGCTGACTGAGAAAAGAAAACATATAGCACTAGGGTCATAGGGGTTAAGTTGCAACAGAGCGGTGAATAATTAGACCTGTGAGTGATGTGTATTTGCATGTCAGCAGTTGTATGTTCATTAATTTTAGCATATTTGCTCAGCAGTAACAAAAGAGTTTCAGTGTGCGAATGTGGAAACACAAACACCAGCAGCTCAGGAGGAAGAGAACGGACAATTTCAGCGCATCACTGAGCAGGACTGTGTCTGCCTCATGACTACACCGCTTTTGCACCTACATGTTGTACATTCACTTCCGCTCTGCCTGCGTTTTCAGAGGCATCACCATGGCAACCACCAGTCACACATCCCAGACTCATTCATAGCAGACTGGGGGCATAGTGCACTCCCACGCAGGCACTCAGCGGTCTGTGTGAGGGCGGTTCTGTAATAAGACGTCGCCACTGACCCACACACAGAAGTGGGCAAAGTCCAGTCCTCAGGCTGAATTCGGTGAAGTGGCCATATGATACTGAAACACTGCTGGCTGTCACTGACTCAGTGTAGAGCATTTCAGACAGTAGGAAGTTTAATAACAAAAGAACAGTACTGACTGCTTTTACGTAACTCACTTGTTTAGTTTTATTTAGCTGAGACATTCAGAACATTCACTGAAAGTGTTCATGATACTTTGTTATTGTTACAGCTCAGATGGGACGGATGAGGCTTTTCCTGCTAACTGATGGTCAAATCAGATGGTAGTCATGCTCAGGCTTGGGCTGTAGTTAATAATTCAACTACTGTACCAGATTCCTCACATACTTCACATACATCAAGCGTCTTTTCTAGCTAAACTTCAGCTGTAATCACTTCCAGGACAGGGTATCATGTTTTTATTGTACGTGGTGTCCTGGCTACCAGTCTGTCTACAATCAGTGCAAAGATTGCAGTATATCCAATTCTCTCACAACCACATTTGGTTAACCCCCCTCACTGAACAGCATGAAAAACCCTTCAGTCCAATGATTATTCCTTGATATGTGTATATATGTACAGTGATTTAATGATTAGCATGAAATAAATACTTATGGCAGTGTATTTTTTTTAAAAAAAACATTGTTCTTCAGCTTGTAGTTGACATGCTCAGCCTTATAATACAGCATTTTAATACTTTCTTCTTTGTAATGAGTGTCTTCTGTTATGGACAGTCAGTCTCATGTCTTGTCTCCTTGTCCTGATGTTCTGTATTTTTCTCTTTCAGGTATAGCATCTCTTACATTCCATTTGCCAGGTAAGACAAGATGATTATATGATTAATGTTTTGTCCGCATTGACCTTAAGGTGATGCAAATGTCCTGTTATGTTATGTTCAGTAGTATGTGTTTCTTTCTGAATTAAAGCTCTGTACAAGAGGAGGCCTTTCACTTGAGCCGCGTCTCTTACTCTTATTGTTAAAAATGTTTTACCTGCCATTTAAATCTCAATAATGCCCTGTCTAAAAAGGACACTACTGCCACACACAACAAACTGGAGGGAAAACGATTAGCGACACTTCAATGAAAACATGTTTTTTTTGTTTCCTCTAAACACTGTTTGCCTCCACCATATGGCTGTAATCCCCCCTACGACTAGTGCAGGCTCTTAGTGTCAAACAAATAGCAGCTTGTTGTTTCACACTCCTCTCCTCTGCAGCCCTGTGATGTTATTTGCTTTAGCCATTATATCTAAATGGAATGATTTCTTCTGGAATAATGCTCTTTGAGCCAGATTTACCAAATGTATTTCTCCCCCCTTGTAGTTTTTATATTGCCTGCTGATGAGCTTATGTTAAGCTCTATAGGGCTGAAGCACAATGCAAATTTTTAATTAGATCTAGATCCAAATAGGTGGTCCTGCCAAAAAAATAAAAAAATAAGGATAAAAAAATCAGTCTTTCTAATAGGTTATTTGCTTTGTTCTTATTGTAGATAATACACAGTGTAGAGCACAATAGCCTTGAAATCTCACAGCTGTTGGTTTTGTAATTTCTTCAGAGTGTACCACAGTGAAGTTTTTGTTTCATATAAGGAAAGAAAATACTCCCCTTTTACTCAGGTATTCGCTTCTCAAATTGTCCCATATGGTGTAGCACCTCAATGCTGTCCACAAGACAGGCATGAGGTGTGATGTTGTTTTGTCAGTCCAGCTGTAAGCAGGGTTATGTCTCATTTTGGTGAGAGGGCCACTGCCCCCATGCAGCCCCCACACTAAGTGCCTCGTGTCTTTGGGTGACCCTATAATCCATTCTGACAGCTGAGAGACATACTAGAACGAGCCCGAGATCCCCCTCCCCCAACCCAAATGCTAACAACAATACAAAGCTGAGACAAAGACCTTTTTTCCCGTGCCAGCCTTCCAAAAAACCAAATTCCTATGGAGAAATGCAAATTAAACTACTAGTTTTGTGGCTGACCATTGAAATCCTAGCGATCACTTATTTATTAGTCCTTTTGTTATTTTATTTCTTACATTTTTGGTCAACACATTATCCTCCTCTCTCCTTAAGCTTCTTACTTCAATCCATTGTTCATTTAATTTAGATTTCGTCATTGAGCTCTCTATTGTTTGCCACGTTGTTACAGAGCAGCTGCATATTTTGATCTCAGGTCTTCATCCCTTTGGGTGACACATAAAAAAGCATTAGACTTTGCTCTTCCCATCCCTGTCTGTGATCAAAGAAACCTGTGATACCTGGCTAGCCACAACACCACATGGCCAGTGGACTTGATCCTTTAATGTATTTTACCTTGTCGCCTATTTATAACCTCTCATGCCAGGGTACTAAAACCTGCTGTATGTGCATTTCTCACAGTGCTCTAAGGCTGCTGCTGCTCTGATATTTAATCAGAAGGTGGGGTGGGGGGGGGCTTCAGAGACTGATAATTTATTCATGCAGTTTTGCAAAAATAGCATTGGGCCTCCAGTGAATATATATATATATATATATATATATATATATATAAACCCACATACTGTATGGGAGGATTCATATTATCCTCCCATACAGTATGTATGGGAGGATTCATATTATCCTCCCACACATACTGTATGGGAGGATAATATGAATCTGATGTTGAATGATTTTGGTTTATACACTGGGGGGACTAACCAAAGCACCTGAAGGAGCGAGTCTCCTGTCTGTCCATCGACCCCCCCCCCCCTCCTTCCTCGTCAGGCTGC
The DNA here is from genome assembly GCA_037833715.1 of Toxotes lorentzi. Taxonomy (NCBI): domain Eukaryota; kingdom Metazoa; phylum Chordata; class Actinopteri; family Toxotidae; genus Toxotes; species Toxotes lorentzi. The sequence goes on from JBBMJY010000016.1 coordinate 12,744,336, forward strand.
TTATGATCCCCCATTCTCCTTTTAACCTTGACGGGTTTCACACCTCCTCCACCGAAATTCGACTGTGGCTGCAGGCGAAGTCTGCATAGCAACACACTGATGGCAAGAGCAAACGGTGTGAAGGGAAACAGAGTAGGCAACGGTCTGGAGTTGCCATGGCGATCACTCATATTGCATCATCCTTCAACACAGACTACCTGGAGAGGGGGAGCCCCATCACCCTGAACATGTGGTGCTTCCCCGCCAAAACACGCTCACTTATTCATGACGAGCCACACCCAAATCATCGTAACAAAGGGTGGAATTTGCTTTTTTTTGTCGCTTTTAATTCTGTACGCATGACAGAATTTTGCCTCCAACGGATTTATTTATTCTGGATAATTTTAGAACGACCTCAGGCAACACTCCTTCGCTCCTTCTTCGTCTATTTCTTTCCTCTTTTTCATCTATTTCAGTGTTTGAAATGCGTGTTTGTATTTGTCTGGATATTTTATCCCTTTGCTTTTTTTTTTCCTTCACAGGGATGCTGTGATGAAATGCTTCACAACCTGTCTGAGTTAGGACTCTGGAGTTCATAATTTCATATGAAGACTGGTCCTAATATGCAAATTGCAAGAAGAGTGGCTCTGTAAAATATAAATCTATGTTGTTTATACACTATATCTCCAAATTTTTTTTTTTTTTTTTTTTTACTGTGGCCGTTTCATAATGTGAAGTTTTGCTTTTTAGGTCTAGCTGAAGGTCTGTAACAATAATCAGATTCTAACACTTCCAGTCTTTTTGCTTTTGTTGTGAGAGAAACGAATGCCTTTAATGCGTAATATATTTAAAGCTATTTCAGAGGATTTTATATCATTTAAATGCAGGGAATTTATTTCAGCTTTCCTATACATTGTAATTTACAACACAAGTGCCTTAACATTGAGTATACACATATGAGGAGACCTGCAGCCGTACATATTTACATCTTTAACAGTGTGAAATTCTCTTTACTTCTGGATTTCTTCTGACTTCTTACACACAAACATTATTAAAACACATTGTCTTTCTGATTTTCTGTCACTGATGCATAAAGAGGCTCTCAGATGCTGTTCCATGTTTCTATATGATCATTTTCCCTGAGGCATTTGGGACACTGCTTCACTGATGATGCACAGGGATATATGGTATCCCCTGCTCTGCTCTGGTTTTTCCAGTTAGATTAAAAAAGCAGCTCCTGTCTAGTCTGTTAGTATTCAATGCACATTTCAACACACCACCCCACCCCACCCCCCAGCTCAACAAATTACATTAAAATTGCTTCTCTTTTTCAAATTTGATTTCCTGCCAGATGTAGCAGTGACCCAGTTAATTACGCTTTTCTGAGCATTGTGATTTTGACGTGACCTAATAACCCAGTATAGCTTGCATCGGGTTCCCCATAGTGGTTCAGTGTGATGGCATATCCTTTAAGGATGTGGTTGTCATGACAACCTCCTCCAGAAGATTCATAACCTCTGCCTACCCCCATCTGTGGTACAGATGCTCACATTATCCTGTTGAGAATGTGTGTTTTGTTTTTTATGGCACACCTTGGAACGGCACTCAATCATGAATATATCGCCAGATTTTGGTTTACACCAAAAATAAATAAAACCATAAATTAAAACAATTTTTACACCAGTCTCTGCATCCATCTCTGCATCCATCAGTTGCAGGATTTGCCCAGAAACATGCCTCAAGGTTTTCTTTGTTGTTGATGTGACTAAAAAACTGCAAATTACTTCCTGTTGTGCAGCCCCCACATAGTTTCTTTAGACGCTTGTATAATGTGTTGGTGGATTAACATCGACAAAATCTCCCCTTAGTAGTACTTGTTCAACTAACTTGGCAAAGACCCAGCAAATCCCTTTCAAAGTAATCTTAGGGATAAAATAATTCAGTTGAATGAAGGGACTGTGGTTGTTTTTGTGATCTGTTTTCTTTACCCGCCATTTTTGGATTACACCACTTAAGTTTGAGGATGAATGGGAACTATCCCGACCTCAGCAATCTGTTAGTGTCCCAACTGCATCCTCTTCATTACATCTAATCCATTCTTATGTCAGAGAGAAGAGGGCTCCCATGTCACAACAACCACTGCAATTAAACAAATCTCTGTGTCCTGTTGAGCTCCAGCTCATCTTGTAAAGATGAATAAATAACTTGGCCTGTGTATGTTTGGCCCACAGTGGAGTGTAGTGGTTTTAAAAAATAATAATTTACAGGAATGTAATTCTGAAGGAAATGTTTTGCTGGTTCTGCAGTAAATCACATTTTTGTATATAAACAGGCATGGGCCTCTTGTTACATATGATTGTTACACCATAATACAGCTAATTAAATCTAAAGACTAGAATTACCCTTCAGTCTTATTTCAATCCGATATATTGATCAGTAGCAAAATATCAGTGGCATAAGTCAATGGCAAAATGTTAAACTGTAAAATGTGAGCAGGCTCAATGAAATATCAAAAAGTCTAAAACCTATGCATTTGGAAGGAAGTATTGATTTCCTCTTACATCCTACATTGAGGGAAACAAAATAACTCTGAATCGATTGTGAAACTGTCTGGGTGAAAAATGAAACACAGCAGAAAGGAAGAGAAATCAATATTGCAGACTATTAGTATAATACCCCTATGCCTTTCGTAGGCTACATGGTTGAAAGGACTACAATGGACCATGTATAGTTATTTGACATTTGAGACTGTATTGACTCACTGAAAGGATAAAAACAAACTGCATGTCACAGAGCCAGTGACACGTTTTGTTAGTTCAAGGACAGACATCTTTTATCACCAAGGACCAAACAGTATGTTTATGACCACATCCACGTAAGATATAATGGAGGCATATCTGCTTCATTTCTAATTATTCGGTCCTTTTATAATTACAGCTTATTTAAAAAGAAGGCAAAATGAGTCCCTCTTAAGAAAAGCAGATAAACCCACACCTGTGGCCACTTTTCCAAAAATCTATCCAATCACTATACCACAGTTCTTTGAGGACAGTTATTGGTTTTCAGGCTGATAATCTATGAAACAATGTTTTTGAGTATGAGTGTGTGAACTGGTCCAATGACTGGGGGAAAAAGCAGAGCGGCGCTGTGAGAAAATATGAAGGGAACATGAGGTGGATGTGGCTCATCGCTGGAGGAAGTTATTGGAGATTATGAAATGACATCACCACAGCTCTTTCGTGGCTTTGTTTGGTACGTCTCTTGACCACGCCTTCCTGCCACCGCGATCATAAAGCAGCCAGGCTGTGAGTGCGCGCACCAGTTGAACTCCAGTCAGTGTGCACAACAGGTGCACTGCAGCCGCCCCTCCACCTCGCTGTTGGATGATGCCCACAGATCGCCGGTCGTCGCTTTGCGCAGGGCTTCCTTATCTGCACTTTGAACATTTGCACGTTTTTTTATCCTGATCACTTCCAGACACACAAAATGCCTTTTCCGCCTATCAGCCTCCACCAGCGGATCTCCTCTCCTGGCAGGGAACTATTCGGGAAAAAGAAAGCCAACGGAGTGCCTCCTCAGACTGAGCTCACCAGCAAAGCCGGCGGAGAGAAAGGGGGTTCCGAGAAGGAGAAGCAGTCCATTTCTTGGGCCTCGGCGAATTTAAGGAACTTGGGACGAAAAGCTCAGCAAGAGAAGAGTAAAAGCCCGGATCAGAAGCCGGGTGCCGGTCAGGAGACTCAGGGAAAGTGCTCCTGGCTGACGGTGCCCAAACCTCAGGACTCATCCGAAGGAGTCAGGCGCTCCACCTCCATGGACTCCACCAGACAGCTCCATGGCAAAGACGAAGTAAAGAAGGAGATTCAGTTTACCCTGAGTCTCACTCCTGAAGCCATTCTTGTCATTCAAAAGCGTAATCTAGAAAAACAGATGATGGCAAAGCAGCAGAAGTGCTGCGCCTCGGCGGACTTCCGGCACAGGCGAGTTTTTCCTTCCAAAAAGGCGCACGGAGGGTCCAAGGGCTGCGCTCCTGTCGCCAAAGTGGAAAGCGACGAACAGGACATCACCGCCATCGTTAAAATATCTCTGTTGAATGATCAATACAAGTACGATGATGTGGAGTATGAAGAAGAGGATGGAGATGTGGATGAGACTGTTGTAAGGAAATGTAAAGAGTGGCTGAAAGGGGTCGAAAACGCCGCTGCTTTGGGGAAAGTCGACAAACTTTCCGCCCTCCCGCACCTTAAAGGCTGCTGACACCTGACATTTGATATTTAACTTACCTGGAAGTGATGATGGACTCGCGAAATTGTGTGCACCCATGTAGAGCTGCTGCAGTGGCATCTTCAATTTGAGTCTTGTAAATTGAACGTTTGTAAATGAGGGGACACCGTTATCCACTTGTCTCCAAAGGAATGCCAGTTTGTCTTAATTATTTAAGAGATAAGATAAGCTAAGACTTTATTGATCCCCGGAGGGAAATTAAGTAATTAAGTATTTGCTAAAATGGATGTCACCACCTTAAAAAAAAATTTATTCAACAAAATAATTATAGTTGAGTAAATTGCATTGGAATAAGAGGAAATTCCCTTATGAACAAAAATCAGACTTTTAAAGCTTATTTTGCAGCCTGGCTCATCCATCAGCGCTTGTTATGGTTCACAGGGACCATTGAATAGGCTAAACGCCTCTTCAATGGTTTTGTTGACTTTTGAATTTAATACCTTAATATTCTTGTCCTTTGCACATGGTTTTTGTTTTCAGTGGGGCGCCTGTGGATTGACAGAGGGGTTTGCGTAAAGGGACGCGAAACCGTTCCTTTGTGTTGGAGAACAATACGCTGTCAACAACAAGGCTTTACATGCGCCTGCTGCTGAAACCAAACTGGACTGTTTATTTTTCCTCTGATAAGAGGGTTATGTCCTTTTGTAGGGATTTATTAGTGATGTACAGTATTTAATATTTACTAAATATTTGTACTGTCAAACGTTTTCTCAGCTGATGATTTTATGCCATTTGAAGTGAAATGTTTTTTTTTTTAATTACACAAGTGTCACTGACCCTTCTAACTCTTGACTGATTTGTGTTGTGCCTCTTAAATAATTCTGTTACATGATGCTTATTTGCAGTCTTCTAGATTTCTTTTACACGGCTGGCCTTTTCCCAGGCATGATTTTAAAGGCTCTTTGTTGCCACTGTTGCTACCTGAGGCCATTTGGGCATTAGTGTTCTAAGCTTCTTAGATTTCCTGTTAAACAGGGTTGATCATTGTAGCCTACTGTAGTGCCCAGGTGCATGATCCCTTCAGCAAATTACCTCCAGTCTGCTTTTCTTTTGTCATATCAAACAAAACAATGCATGCACCCACAAGAGATAGTGTTGGTTCCAAAATGTGGTCAATATTTTCACCTAAAGTGCCAGAATTCTGTTATTTGCAGTGAACATATTCCCACTTTGAAGTAAACCTGACATTTCCATATTCATGTGGTTCTCATCAGTTCTAAACAGGAATATATTTTAATTCTATGAGCAGCACTGAACTTGATGTACAACTCAGGGACAAAGAGCAGGTCCAATTCAGGGCTCAGAAACAAACCAGTAATTGACTGTTTTCAGCACAATACAATAAACCAAACGTAGAGAAACTGAGCCATAAAGACACCTCTGTCTTCTTTGTTGCTTTACCTCAGCTACCTTCATTTTATTGCACTGATCATTAAACCGCTCAAGGGAAACTTTGAAGGAAACGGCAATCACATGCAACCCTTGGCCACAAATGAAACCTGCATGCAGGGTCACAAACGGAGCTAAATGTGTGTACAGTGCAGAGGTTCCCCGCAATAAGCTTGAACTCTTTTGTATTGTTCTCTGTAACTTGGTAACCAGAGTTTTACTCAGGGTGTCGTTCACTTTAAAGCCCAATTACTATTTGGACAGAGGAGTTAACGTTTAAGACAGTACAGTGCATTTGAAAAGCTCACACACCAGCAACTGGTAAGCTGTTTCTAAAAGAAATACTTCTTCTTACGGCCTCAGGTAAGACTGTCGTTTGATATTATTTTGGAATTTGAAGCCAGATCATTTTCTTACATTATTCTCTTTCAGTGAGACAAGCCTGTTCTCTCTAAAGGCCTCCATATTGGATTTGCAATGAGATCTGTGCGTGAAGACTTTCTTCAGTCAAGCTCTCTGCCCTCTGTTTTGGATGCACACTTATTACCTGTTGGTGTCAGAAAGGTATTTCAAATAACCAACTCATCAGCACCGAGCGTTCCACATTTCGTCCTACTGATATCCTGTCAAGTGACATTTTATCCAGGAACAGATAAACTTTAAGAAGATTAAGAAGTCAAGTGTCAAATATGTGTCCTAGTACAACTATTTTGTGGGACAGTACATGCCATTACAGGTTTTTCGCATTTAAGTCATGTGAGTGAACAAACAAGTTGAAAGCATACAGCATCACGTCCTGGATAGATGTTCCCATTCAGAGTCACAAAGTGGTTTTATTGTCGCATGTGGCGGACTGAGATCATGGCTGAGGCAGTACAGTTTGTACCAAGGCCCGTTTGGTTCTCCATGTCTCTTGTGATGATATTATCTACTGGCTCGGTGACTGAAAGTTGTGTAATCCTTGTCTATTGTGTCATTTCAATTGCGGCCTTGTTTATGTGCCTCCCCCTGGTATTCATTGCTGTCTGATTTAGGCCTAAAGCCAAACTATTCATTACTGTCCTGGGGTGAGAACTGCATTATTATGGCCTAAGCAGGCCAAATACTTGTGCTCAATAGGAAAAGTAGAATTTAAAGAAGCAGGAGCTGGCGACAGTTGAAACGGTTGGCTTGGTTACAAGTGGAAACACTTTCTCTAAAAGCGCCCCTCAAGGTCTTTTTCATTTGGAGTTATTAGCTCCAACCCATGCTGTAGGTCCCTCTTTTCAGCTCCATGTTTTCATCCTCTGCCACATACTGTTTCTGTTTACACCTACAGAGTCTAAGGCCTCTAATTAGCCATTCCCATCTAATCTTCTCTTTTTGGAACAGGAGTAAAAAAAAGAAATGGCTGCAAGGCTTCTGTCCACCTCACTGCAGTGTCATGATCAATGTCTAGAGGTGTGACGTGGTACAGCAGGACAGCTGCATTATCCTCAACTGATTGATAGTGGCAGGGAAGCGCTGATGGATGCTGCCTTCGGCCCGTCACCCGACACTTTGCACACAGCAGCCGGAGCAAAGAACTGCAGGTCCCTCTGCTCCGCCGCGACAGTATTACTGTGGCAACGGAACTGATAAATTTTGCGTCTCCAGCAGCTTTTGTGAGAAAAGACAAAGCAGACACTCCCTGAACAGACTTGGCCCATAAACTTTAGTAATGCGGTCATTCAGTGGCAGCCTTGTTGAGAATGAGACATTTCCCAGGGACAGGGTGACCTCAGAGAGAAGACTCAGATCAGAGAGTACAGTCCTCCCTTAGCACTCTCAAGCATGTTTTATTCTTCATTTGAGGGTTATAGAAGTACGCATGGAGCTCCACATTTTTCTGTGAGGATAATCTGCTTGGTTATGCGTGCTGTTACCCCCATTATTTCTTTTCGTAACATGCTCCATATTTTGCATTCCTTTTCATCTTATATTTTCTCTTTGTACTCTTAGTAGTCTTTGCTGGGGCAAGTCAACATTTGCCTCTGGATGTAGTTGTGAAATCTGTCCCTAAAAGTTCCCTTTGCAACATCTGTCGAGTGTGATTCTTCATCAGGATTGAACACTAATTTAAGATTAAAGACACGGTTGCCCAGTATAGGCTTAGGGCCTTTATATATTTATTTTCAGGAACATCAGGAAAAAAGGTGAGGGATTTGTAGGAGAGGAGTTGGGCTTTTTTTTTTTTTTTTTTTTTTTTTGTTTGGCTGTTTCAGATGAAGACTCGATGGTGGAGGAGGGTATCAGCCCAGCTCAGAGCCCACTGGTCGCGATCACCTTCCAGAGAAACATCCACAGGAAAGAGAAGTATCTGGAGGCTGAGCCCAAAGCTCTGGGGGTACAGTGTGTGTTGTATATATATATATATAATATGCATATAAAACTGTTCTGTATCTAAAGTATTCTGTGTGTGTGTGTTGGTTCCAGATCACTCAGATTAGTCTCAGTGCGTTCCAGGTCATCTGTGTCGGTGTGTTTCTGGCCAATGACCTGAGTCACTCAGATACTGACATACCCTTCTTCATTTCATCTCTGCTGGTAAGCTCATGGATGACTCCAGTACTTTCTATCAAAAGCACTCAGACCCTGTTGGGCTCCAAGCTGTGCTCAGGTGCATCAGGTCCATGGGTGGTGGGCCCCATGGGAGGCGTTTCCATATCAAAAAGGAGAAGCTGCCCCGCGCTTCCTCTTGAAAACTGATGACAGAGCTTTGAGTGTAGTAATAGCCGGTCTGTGCTGTTCTCGGTGGACGACACTGAAACACAGTCCTTCACTTTCTTCATACAGTTATTAAAGACAAACTCATTTGTCCTTTTCCCGCCGTCTTGATAATGTGACTTCGTTCTCTTCACAGGTGATAATAGCTGGGAGTGTGGCTGTGGCAGCACAGAACCTCCATCTCCCGACGGTGAGTTAACCGACTGGACAGGAGACCGACAACATGGTGTCAAGTCACGTGTCATTTTAAAGAGAAACACTTTTTAAATTGTGTGTTCCTTTGTGTGTCTCAGCTGAGAGCCTGTTTGGGGATGCAGATTGTGGCGTGCGGGGCCTCCCTCTACAACATGATCTGCACTCTGATTAAAATGGAAGCCATGATCCCTTACTGCTGGCATTATTACTACGACAACAGCTCGTTTGATTACAGCGAAGTCTGCCATCAGATCGAGGTGATCTATATCTGTGTCAACAATATGGTCGCAGGCGAAACTGATGCACTTTTTATTTTGAATGTTGTGCTGAAAAAAAAAAACGGAAATCCGAGTTAATCTTTGCAGTCCTTGTCCCGCTAACAGAACACCCACTCCCACTTTTATGCTGAGGGTATGGTCATCGAGGCTGTTCTGCTCGCCATCTCAGTCACTCTGGCTGCCTACTGCTGCAAGGTGATCAACTGCTGCGCGCCAGCTCCCAAGATGGTGAGTGTACGCCGACGATTGCTACGGTCACTGGCTCCATCGTGACGGGTTTCCCAAAGTATAGAGTGATTGTATAGTAAAGTAAGATTGATTATTTTTATTGTAACAATCAACCGCTCCATGGCTTAAATGTCCCTTGTCCCTTTCAGCCGGTGATCACTGTACAAGCCCCCCCTGTCCAACAGTGAGGAGACACAGTGGGTAAGAGACGAAGAGTCGGAGCACGGTCACAAAGAAACGCTACAACGTTAAAGCTGCACCAATCAATAACTCAATAACTGTATTAACAACGAATGGAATGAATATGTGTAATGTAATGAACCCATAGGGAACTGTCACCACCTCTGTAGTTACCCTCTGCTCCGTGGAGCCCTTTAGCCTTTTTAAAAACCGTTTACTAACACAAACACTTTACTAAGGCGATAATATATCAGCGTGTGTTTACAGCTTGTTCTGCTGCCCCCAAGTGGTTTAAAAAAAAAAGAAGCAAAACAATACAAGCAACTTTGAGAAAGAACTTCAGTATTTTTGTATATTATCTTACATCTTATTCATTAGGTATGTTTTTGTACGTACTCATTCTCTAATGTGAAGTTTACACAAGAGACAGTTACATGGTAATGTTAAATGTGAAGATATAGGTCAGTAACATCAGTTATTCAGTCATAAGGTTGCTAACGTTAGCCACCATAAGCTACAGCCTCACTGAAATGTTACAGAGGGTAAATAATACAACTTTATAGAGATGACTAATAAATTTCATTTTAATGCTTATGACAGATAAAATAACAAATAATGCACATTAATGTTTTTTTTTATTCTTTTGTTCAGATTGTTATGTTGTGATGATTACTACCTACACAATGCTTTACTGTTGTGTCCTTTATTACTGCAACTAATAACTGTGGATAATAAAAAGTTAACGGATATAAAAAGAGTTATTTTTTGTGAAAAAGACAATGACGAACAAATTTGCTTCTCCCAATTTAACATTTTATTTAATACATTAAACACACAGTATAAAAAATGCTTCATGATCAGATTTTAAAAGTCACTGTAGATTCCATTCCATATAATTTACATAACTCTCTGGCGGCACCATGTGGGACCACAGTTCATCGAAGTTCAGTTTTGCAGACTCCGCTCTTTCATATCTGTAGTTCATCTGCCCAGTGGCTCTGTGGATGATCAGAGGACAAGTTAGAAAAGCAAAGACTACATTCGCTTCACAACAACAGCAGAGGATATGAATGTATGTAAGATAAACCTGATGACCAAAATCCAACATATGAAGCAGTAAAATGAGACAAAAATCGTCCTGTGACCTACTTGGGGTGCAGACGGTGAGATCTCCTCCAGGTCTCCGAAGCAGCCGTGTTTATGACGGATGAGGCTCCCCCACAGCACTGAGCGATGGCAGGCCGGACATTCTCCCTCCACGGGCAGGAGGTGGGACGGGTCGGACCTCAGGAAGTGTTTGGCCAGGCAGATCACATGACTGCTCATTCCACAGGACAGGTGGAAACAGCTCAGCTTTTCTGACATCTGAGAAAAACGGGAGACAAACAACGTAACGACCAATGAACCAGCCAGGATTTGACTGTACTGAAATAACAGGTTATACATTGCATTTTTCCTCACTGATGTCTGAAGGATCTCTACCTTGACCAAGTCTCTGCAGAGAAAACACCTGAATGCATCCTCCTCCTCCTCTCCTGCAGACTGCAAACGCTGCGTTTTCTTGGCTCTAACGCTGCCGAAGGCGACGGGGATGTGCAGGGGAGGCTGCAGACTGGGCTCAAAGTCCATCATGTACTCTTGTTTGAGCCAGCGGGCCGTCAGCGGCAGTCTGTTCCACGGCGCCACCCGCAGCATGTTGCAGAGGACGCGCCAGTGGAACTGCAGGCTGGACTCTTTTCTGGAGCGCCGGGAAACATGGGAGAGTCGCCTGGAGGAGTGAGGGTGTTGCCACGCCCACTCAAACTGACAGAAATGAAAAGATGTTCAAATCTTGTCTCACTATTTGGCATCAGTCACAATCACAGTGTAAAAATAATACACTTGTGACTACTCTCTGCGGAACAAACTACAAAATAATGACACAGTTTCAAAACATATCTAAGATCCAAAGACAGGATCCTAAGCTACAGTGTCCCCTTGCTGTTTCAAAGGCTTTTACACCATGACAAGAACAAAAATGTCAGGTAAATATACTGACTATCATTTCAGTTGGGAACCGAAGACCATCTCACAGATTCTTACCCTCAGGGCAGCAATATCAGAGGGAAAGCCATGTATAATGAGGACCATCTCCCTAGGTAAAACAAAGGGATATACTCAGAACAGAGGTGATTTTATGATTCCACAGAGTGTCCATCACGTAGTGTACTAAAGCAGGTTAGCAGGTCATACCATGGTCCCCTTCCGCTGGTCCTCTTGGCTCCTCCTCTGTGCCTTCCAGCGTTGTGCTGTCCGATGCGCCGCTCGGGGTTCACAGTGAAGCCGATGTATATCCGGCCTTTGAATTTAGGATTAGTGCAGTAAAGCATGTACACACCAAAAAAGCTTTCTACCTCGACCACCATTGTAGAAGGAAATAACAAGCGTGTTATTATCAAACGGTTTCTACACAACTTAAATGGCTACTTAGGAAATGACTAGGTTAGCTAGTCCAGCCATACACAAAAGACGACAGATAAAATAATTGTAAAATACCAGACAACTGAATTGTGGCAATATCGCCATTCTTGCCACAAAACTGACTGTGCTAAAGACATATAAATATTTTCACGAAGAGGCTGCCATAGCTGATTTTCAATCAGCAAACAAACGTACGTTCAGACCTGCATGTAAACAGTGTCTGCCGTAGTAGCCCACTAAGCTGCCTGAATAAATATGTTTTGAAAATGACTGAATGTGTCAGGCTGAGGAGCTAATGAACAGGTTACATCATATATAACAAGTAATTAATATTACTACATTTAAATTTGAGTGAACGCGGGACATATATTTTCGTTTACATTAATCACCATCAACATTTTGTTTGTCTTTCTGTAAGGACCCCTAATATTATGATTCGCTACTTTAAAAAGCAGCGCCGCACCTGATTGGCCACAATTATATGGACCTTTCTTTACTTGTGAGGCCAGTGACTCACGCACTGTGAATGAAATTAGCGAGAACACCGTAAAATATACAACACTGGTAATAATAATTTAAAACTTAAGTTCACTGCTGACTGTGGTGTAGCAGCGTTTTTAGGAATATAGACATTTTAAACCAGAAGGAGACTATAGCACTTCCGGTGTCAGCCTGCCTGACTAAACTCTGTTAGTCATTGAATTATCCTGGTTGTGTTTCGCTGTGGCAGCTGGTTACAGACAACATTTGTTCAGGCAGACATGGCTATAACAGCAGATCACATCCGGGATAAACTCACCAAAGAGCTCGCGGCAGTGCACGTGGTAGGTTTCTCGCTATTATTTGTATAGCATATTCTTCTAGATTAATGTGTGTGAGCAGAGACACACGCCAAAATCTATTCAAGCCGTTTGCTGTTGCTTATTTGTAATAGTACAAACCTGGTAGAGGGTAACTTAGACTTTTTCTTTCGTAAATATTTCATACTTAGAGCAATTCGGCACATAGGTGATGCCCCATTCTACAATTTGCCTCTTGCTACTGCCTCCTGTGCAGCGAAACTCCAATTGCAGTGTAGTTATGGCACTTCCGGTGGCATTTATATACATGTACATCAAGCATTCTTAACATTTATGTTGTTGTGTTCTCCAGGATGTGGAGGATACGTCACTTAACAGATGTGCTGCCAGCTTCAAGGTCCTGGTGGTGTCTTCCATGTTTGAGGGCAAACCACTATTACAGAGACACAGGTACTACACAGTGTAGGAATGATCACATTGAATGTGGCTCAAAGAGAGTGTGTGTAGGTATATACAGAGCTGGTCTGTGTGCAAGTGAAGCACACCCCGACCCTGTGTTTTTGTTATGTGTTGTCAGGTTGGTGAATACGTGCCTGGCTGAGGAGCTGAGAGAGATCCATGCTTTCGAACAGAAGACCCTCACACCAGAACAGTGGGAGAAGCAGAAGTCCCAATGACACACACACACACACACAGAGTCACACACACAGTTACACTGTATCACCCTCACATCAGTTTTATCATTTCTGCCTTATATCTCTCTTATATGAAGAATGCAAACAAGCACTCTGTCATTTTCTGTGAATCTGTAATGTGGATTAAAATCCTGTGCAATGTTCTGCTGGCAATAAAAACACGTCGATGCTACGTTTTGTCTTCGCTGGTTGTTTTCTTCGAATATTAAAGTGTCATTTGAGACACGTGGATCCCGTCACCACGGCAACGCCAGCTGGACACACCACGGAGAGACCAGTTCTAGATAAATAGCGCCCACCTTAGCCCACGGACCCATCGATGACGTCACTGAAAAGGCAGAAAAGATCACACAGTATCTGGAGGGAGGAAGTTAAACCTCCAGTATTCTTATGAAACTTTCAGTAAGCTGACCTTTGCATTATAAAGACATACATCTTCAGATGAGTTGGACTGAAAAAGGTAATTTACTTAACTTAGAGAATGATGCACAGCAATATGAGCCTTCAGTCATGTTATACAATTTGTCCTGTGTATCTTTGTATGTATTCATTAACATTAGCAGACTATGTGTATACACCTGTATCTGTATTTATTATGTTTATGTTGACAGCGTTTCTGGGCAATGAATACTAATGAGATAAAAACATGTGTGATGCAAATCATCACTGCAGAGCAAATACGCTGCATGTGTACCAACATATGTATATAGTGTGTGTGTGCATGTTTAAGTGTGGTGAAGCCTCACTACTGCCATGAGGTGTTAAGACCAGGGAGACCCCTCCCACCCCACTCCATCCCACCACCCGTGGCCCTTTTTAAGGCTCTACTGATCTGACAGCCTTAAATCAGCCACCTGAGGCCTGCCTCCACTTCTTACTTTCCCCACTGAGCCCCAGCTGTCCTGGGGTTATTCTATGTACACATTAAATAAACATTTTCAGTCTGGAGGATTTCAACTCAAGCCCTGATTTTAGTACGTTTGGTGACCCTAGATTTTTACATGTAATGCATATTATATTTTTACATTTTATATTTGTTATATTATGTTATCAAGTATATCCATGCTCTGTTTACACTATTACATAAAGTAGGGCCTGGAATAATTGGTTGGGATCCCTAGAAAAGACTGGAAATAATGTGACATGTTAAGTGTGTCCTGTAATTAGCATCACAGGTGTCTTCAATCTTCATCAATCAACTTCAAAAGATTTTTTCATTAGTGCATTTTAATAAATAATTCAATTATTATTTATTATGACTTTTCTTAGTTTCTACTTGGTTCAGTGACCACTGTGGGTTTTTCTTTCTCTAATGGAAGGGCCATCCAACGTCTGTATATATGTATAGGTATGTGTACATATATATTATGTACACACACACACGCACACATATATTCACATATACATGTATGTGTTATATGACATGTGTACATGTGACAGAGAGAGCAACAGTCAATAATTCCTCCTCGTGTTTTCATGCCATCTACATCTCACAGAGCATTAGCTGTGCCGCTGAGGGTGAGTGTGTTCACTGTGTGTAGAGCATCTTTCATTTCTGTGGAGGAGCCATTAATAAACATTTATTCCAACTAAAATGGCCTTCTGATTGTTAACAGTCCATCGATGAGAAGGTCTTAACTCAGGGTCCGCTTTGGCTTTGGCTGCTGTTCTTCAGGAGCTTTCAACCACACCTCACATGGCAGTTGATGCAGGTTTTTTAAGGAACTAATATGAATCTTGGCTGATGTCGTTTCATCCGCCAGTGAACAGGCGACAGCAACAGAGCTGAGAGCACCGAGTGCGTGAGGATTACTTCCACCACTTATATACTCCCAAGGCCTTGCTAATGGAAGAGCCGACATGGTGTCTCTTTGTGTGAGTGTGTTACACACCAGTCAGGACAGAGCTCATCTATTTCCAGGGCCGGAGAATGTGACATTAACCTTGTCATTTATACCGCAGCAGTTTCCCCTCAAGAGCCGTGAGTAATCAAAGAAGAAAGAAAACTGAGTCACGGACAGAAACTGTATCTGAGCTTCTCTGCTCTGTCTGGCTTCAGTTTCAGTAAATGCACTATATCTGTTTTTGGGGACAACACATGGTGGGACTGGATGTGGAATTAGAAGGCGATAAATCAATAAACATGCCTTGTGTGGTATCAAAGATGTTCAATTAAGACCCGCTTGGTTTCTTTGCAGGAGCCGGCTATTCCAGTCACCCACACACCTACTTCACGCATGCAGTGAGGTGAAAGGCAGAAGGAAACATGAATACATCAATTAGGTTCCATTAGTCCGATCACCAGCTGATCTCGGTTTAAAAAACACCACCTGGCGGGGGAGGCTCTCTCAGGCTGGATCTCTGAGTTCACCATCTCTTACCAGATGATTCATTCACTGGTTCCTGATTCCTTAAAGAGAACAAATCATTTCTCACCACTCTTATTTTACCATCAACCATAGGGATTCAAACCAGCAACCTTCACAGGTCAGAGTGCCAATGCTGGCTTTGAACTGTCCATCTGTGTCTGCGTGATTGCATAGGTTGTGTTAGGACAGTGTGAGAAGAGGGACAGAGATGCCCCAGTTTCCCAATAATTAAATCGAAGGTTTTTTTAATTGAATCTGGTGCTAAATAGTAAAAATGGTCATTTCCTTGAAAGCAAAGCTCCATTTAAACCTAAGCTAATATTTATTATTTATTAATTTATTATTGGGAAACATATTCTCCATATAAATTGAACGACAAAGAGACCAGCATGTTGTGACGCAAAATCAGTGTATATACCATATATACTGATCCTTCACACAAAGTACGCAGGCACATGTGAACACCCTCTATTCATGTATGCACTGGAATCCGTTTATATTAAAATAAATGACATCAGTGACTTTGCTGTGAGTTTTATTGTTTGACAATGACAACAGGATCTATACTACATGTCATGTCTTACTGCTCAGAGCTGATATTAGCAGACAAACATGGACACTCTGTGTGTCCCCTGGAGGTCTCACGTGGACTGCTCTCATAAATAACACGAGATAAAAGTTGTAAATGGAAGGGTTAAAAAAAAAAAAAGTGTCTCTGCTCCATCTTCCCAGTGTTTGTTAAGTCATCAGTGATTCTTGCTACTGATGTCCAGCATGGCATGCAGCTCTCCAGGCTCGTATCCCAGCAGGCCTTGCAGGTTGCAGACAAAGCGGTAGACGTAGCGTTTGCCGGCCGTCTTGCGTATGATGTTTTTGTCGTAGTAGTAGCGAAGGCCGCGACTCAGCTTCTCGTAGTTCATCTTGGGCTTGTTCTTCCTCCGACCCCACAGCAGTGCCACCTGGAGACAAAGCTGCATCGTAACACCAGAGGACAACAACACATCTGAACCTCATCAGACTATGAGTACGACAGAAAGCAAATGTGTTGTTGAGTGTTGTACATCCAGTACAGTTCAAACCCATGGGCATGGTTTACCTCGTCAGGGTCTGTCAGCTTGAACTCCCAC
>JBBMJY010000016.1:12771562-12808177 GCA_037833715.1 Toxotes lorentzi
AACATAGGTGGATTGGCAGGAGAAGGAACTGGATTGCCACTCCCAGACACATACACTCACTCACACACACACACCTTCTCCCAAGAGAGTTTCTCCATGTCCAACAGGATCCTCATCAGCTCCGGGATGGCCAAAGCAGGATGAGTGTCATTCAGCTGGATGGCCACCTGAAGACCAAATGTCAGAGCTTCAGATTCACACATATGTACTATATATACTATAACATCATAATTTAATATGATAGGTTCATGGATCTCTCACCTTGTCTGGCAGGGTAGAAAGGTCCAACCGCACAAACTCAGTGGAGCCAAATTTGGAGGCTTTAAATCGACGGATGATGTCTTGAAGAGTCGCGGCTACGACAAAGTACTCCTGTTTGAGACGCAGCTCCTTCCCTTCAAAGAACTGACGAGACCAAGACAAAAGCAGGAGGCTGTTACGACTATCGCACACCTCGCGCCTAAAACGGCTGGAAATTTGAACTGAACGCAGAGCGACATTAACGGAAGGTGCTAAGCAAAAAAAATACAGACAGATATAGACAGAAGAAGAGCTGATGTTTGGTATGTTTCCATAAAATAATGAAGCCACTCACGTTGTCGTTGGGGTAGAGAACTCTGGAGATGTTCTCTGCCAGGTTTCGATCCAGCACAGCTTGGATGTAGCCGCCAACGTTAACTGTGGACCAACAGCAGTTTGAGCCACTCGCGTTTTATCTATTCACCATCAAATTCTCCATCACTTCTCTTTCTCAACACTCACAGTCTTTGAGGTTGAAGTCACAGGGGGCCTTAGCGGACCACAGTCTCATGGTGTTGACAATGTTGTTTCTGTAGCCAGGGACCGGGGTGTCATAGGGAAGAGCCAGGACTACCTGGATCAAAACACAAACATAAATACGAAATAGTCTGATTATTATCCCATTGTTCTCCATGTAAATGCTTCGTATTTCGAATGCTTTTTGGGGTGTTTCACTTTCATAAATTCAGAATCAGTCAGTATCAGTTTGAAACCCAGGAAACCAGACTAGACGAGAAACCCACTGACTGAAGCAGTATTAGTCCCGTGCTGGTGTCGGATTTGAGTCCCCTCCTACTGACCTGCGTGTCAACCCACTTCACTCCTTCAGGTGTGTGTTCCACTCTTCCGTAGAAGTGGACTGGACGCATGTACTCAGGGCGAGCCTTCTCCCAGGGGTTACCGTAACGCAGCCAGTCATCGGCTTCCTCCACCTGCGGGAACATGACACTGTGAGTTTGTCTGATGTGCTATGAAAACACGCTGCACCGTTTTGTGAGAGGGACTCATAGATCAAAGTTTAGGATGATTCTTAAGACCATTAGTGACAAAGTCTATACATATGGGCCCTGGGCTCGGTCTGTAAACCTTCAGCTGAAGCACTAAGCCGTTTCTAGAACCAAATCCTTGGGGAAAAAGAGGAGGGAGGTTCACTCTTCCAGAGCTGCAGATGAAAATATGTGGTGCCTCCAAGATAAACATACCTGCCAGCCGCTGACAATTTTCTGATTGAAGATGCCGAACTCGTAGCGGATGCCGTACCCGTAAGCAGCCAGACCCAGAGAGGCCATGGAGTCCAGGAAGCAAGCTGAGGAAACAATAGAGATAGGAGGTGGGGCGGTTGAGACAAGGCTTGACCACAGCACTAAACATCGCTGCCTGTCAGCAACCAATCAGGCGAAAGCAAGAGCTCACCAGCCAGACGACCCAGCCCGCCATTGCCTAGACCAGCATCTTCCTCGATGTCCTGCAGCTCCTCCATGTCCAGACCCAACTGAGGAACACATCAACAGATTCTTCATGCACCATTCCCATCCACATTAAAATCATAGCATAGTGTAGTATGAGGTGCTGGGGAAACTTTGTGGGATTCATTTGGGGAAAAGTGTATCATTCCTGTGTCCCCCCCCCCCCCCCATAATCCTTTGCTTCACCTGGTACGTGGCTTCATCACAGGCGTTCTCCAAAGCCAGATTAACCATGGTGTTCTGCAGAGTCCGGCCCATGTAAAACTCCAGGGACAGATAGTAGACACGCTGCAGGAAAACAACGGGAAAACACTGTTCAGTACTTTATATCATTACTTCTCTGTGCAAAAGCAGACAAATATTCATCCACATTTTTAGTGCGACAGGATGAAAAGGGTTAAACTGGACAAAACAGAGCACTAAAACTCGCCACGACGTCTCAGGAGGACACTAATAATAAAACGGACGTGCTCCATTTGGCGTTCCTTAGTGGCCTTGCAACATTATCTGTGGGCAGAAAACAACAGCTGCTGTCAGAGAGAACAACAGCAGAGCTCCATCAGGCTCACACAGTGCAGCAGACAGTGCACAGCCAAGTGCAGCCTCATACACTCTGGCTATGATTTATTTATTATACAGGCAATGGCCCTTTAAATTTCTCCAGTCAGCCTGGGTGCAGAGTGTTTTGGAGATGTGTTGAACTGAGGGAGTTACTCAGGAAAACTGTATACTGACCTGCTTTTGTGGCCATTTTGTGATGCGCAGTGTGTGGTGGTGGGGGGGCACGACATGGAATTACGTAATTTTGAGTCTCATTCCACACCGTAACACCGGTTTGGTGAACACTTGGAGCACTAACGAACACATTTTTACATTCTTACACCGATGGAAAGTCACTGAAGAAGCCGGGAATCGAACCACCGACCTTCTCATTTAGAGACGACCCGCTCTACCTCCTGACAGATCAGATCAAGGTTACCGAGGCAGGGGGGAAGCAGATGCACGTACACGAGCGGCGGATTACGTAACACTAACACACAGCTTTGATACAGAGGGAACGGGAGCAGCACACACTCGGCTCACACACTCACACTCTGTTTCAGAGCGTCGACACAAAACAGCCGGAACATTTCTATAAATGGATGTGAAGCAAAAGCGCGCGCACACACGCGCGCGCGCGCAGGGGCCATCAGTTGTGATACTGCAGCATAGAGAGCCCGGCATCCCCTCCCACTGCTCCCCGGTCAGCTGTCTGTGTGTGTCTCTGTGTGTGTGTGTGTGTGTGTGTGTGTGCAGGACTGCGGCATCAGCTTACTTTGGGGTCTTTCTCATAGTAATGCTGCTGCGTCCGGATCCAGCGGCCCACCAGGTGGTCTCGGACTGTGTTAGCCAGGGCAAAGTAGTAGTCCCGCTTGGTGGCCACATTTCGGTCCTTCACCAAGGTGAAATGGAGGTGTCGGTTGAAATTAGTTTTCAGGTCCGCAACGTTTTCCACTCCGGCTAGACCCCGGACCGAGATCTGCTTCCTCCTGTCCTGGTCTGTCAGCGGCTTGGCCATATTTACCGAAGCGCCCTCTTCCGTGTATTTTCACTGAATGTTACTGCTAATTTCTGCCCCCCCCAGCAGCCTGTCCACCCTTCTTCCTACTCTCCACAGCCACTGAGATGTGTCGGACCAGCCCACTTTATATGTCACGTACGAACTGTCAACATGGACTTAATAAAAAAGCCGCAACGTTTCCGGCTACCAGTTTCAAAATAAAACGCAGATTTCAGTTACCGACTATTTCCTAGTGCGTCACTATTTTTAATTTCGGTCAACAAACAGCAGATAACTAAGAAGCGTGTATTCATATCCAAACCGTAGCTGGTTTTATCTTAAAAATCCGCAAATGCTATTTTTTTTTCGAATTAACTTGTCAATTAGCAAGAGAAACGTATAGCGGAAATTGGTACGATCATAACGGGTAGCTTTTATTTTGAAATAAAAATCACTTTACTTCCGTGTTAATCTGACGCACAGAAGTATAGAAAGGATGTAATTTTTTTTTTAAAAATACACCTCCTGAAGTCGGAACAAAAGGAGTTTGTGATAATACGGGGATATTTAGAGCTAGAGAAGCAAAATGAGGAGGAAAAAAATTCAGCGTGTTAATTGCAGTTTTGATCAAATTCAACAAGTTAAAATAGAGAAAAGCAACACTATTAGAAATGTAGGTACATCACTGACCTTGGTAACAGCAGTTTGATGAAGATTTAACAAAAAAGGGCCATCTTACTTCAGTTTTAGCAGAGTTTTCAACCACATCTCTAAGTCTTCATCAAGCAAATGGAGTTTGCTCATCATGTGAACAAAAACACACATATGCTAAATCACAAAATAAAAGCCTAACAAGCTTTTTTTTTCTGGGGCTGTCAACCACATCTCATGGTCTTTAGCAGACACTTTGTTCAGTTGTCATCAAGTGACCTAAATATAGCAGTAACAGGTGGTTGTAAAATGGGGGGCAAGACTGTAACATAAGTTCAGTGACAACTGATCAAACACCATCTGTTGAGGATAACCATGAGATGTGATTGAAAGCTGTGGAAAACATAGTTAGACCTTTGAAGATTTTTTTATTTTAAGTAAGGTTAGAAGTTCTATGCACAGTGACTGATTGAAGTATGTAGTCATTAAATGCTGCACGGGTAGAAGGTCACACAGACAAAGTGTTTGAGATGAGTGGAAAAATCTGTGTAATTGTACACAAACTTTTTAATAAGCTTGCTTAAAGACATACATGTTTAAGTGCACACTTCCTGAAGAGTTCGGCAGCAGTGGACACCGTTGACAAAAACCTTGTTATGCAACACATTTGGCCGAGGCAGCCAAAAAAGTGCCCGACACAAAGAGCCTCATGTCCATGAAGGGAGAAAGCATTCTGCACTGAACGCCAAAAAGGTGAAATGGATCAATTTAATTCTAAACCAGGCAAGATTTCAACAGCTATTCATTCAAGGCTACTGCCATAACACAACAGACCGATTCCGAAAACAGAGTAAAATCAACATTTTTTTTCTTCTTCCATGACCTCCAGGGACAAAACCGATACTTTTGTCCTTGCGTAAGCAACACAAACACTGCACACAGCATCTTATCAGAGCAGTGAGATGCAGTAAAAATAAAAAGAAGAAAAAACAAGGATATATCAGCTTCTCAGCATTCAAGTAGTAGCGGGGGGGTCAGAAGCAAGCAGACAGCAGCACCAAACCTCCCCTCCCCTTTCACACTCAGTGTCACAACTGAGATGCAGATGAGTTAAAAAAAAAAAAAAAAAGAACAAAAGAAAAAGATTTAAAACCCAGGGAAGTTAGCCGAGACTGTACTACAGAACGTTTTGCTTTTTTCTGACAGAACTACGATACACGTCACATCTCATTATTACAAAAATATTAATCTTATTCAACTCAAAGCCAAAACAGGGAAAACATGACAGGAGGAGACTTTAAACAGAAGGAGGTGTTTAAAATGAATCATGCAAGCTGAAGTTCGGTATATTAAACCCCATGACAGTTAACATTTCAGGTTTCAACTTGGAACACTGGAGCAATGAGACTGTTCAGCACAAATTAAATTTGCCGCTGGCTATTTGAGCAGTTTATTTGGTGAACAGGTAACATGACAAAAGTTATTGTAGCACTACAAAACACGTGGCCGAGGGCGACAGTGTTCGGATGCGCACAAGAAGATTTGAGTTAATCTAAACTTTAAAAACAGAAAAAAAAAAGAACTAATTAAGTTACACAACTTTACAAATTGAACCCACACAGTTTTTTATTGTTTCAGAGATGTCTTCACAATATCAAGGATCAATAAAAAATAAAGCACTGGTTATATCTTTTCTGTGAGCACACATAGACGCTCTATATAACATCAGTCTATTGGATATCTGGTGAACAATGTGCTGCAGCGTTGAAACTCTTGTGGGAGAATGATTCTTCTGTGGTGGGGTTAATTCTGGGGTGGAGGAGGAGGTGGGGCAGGAGGCATGCCAAAGGGGGGCATGCCTGGCACTCCCATCCCCATCATGGTGACAAAGTTGGAGGGGTCCATGGGTGGTGGTGGTGGCGGTGGGGCATACATCATGCCGGTTGAGCCTGGAGGTGGTGGAGGAGGAGGAGGAGGGGCGCCAGGAGGCAAGGGGGGTTGGACGCCAGGGGGAGGTGGCACCATGGACGGGGTGCCCATTGGTGGCGGAGGCTGGGCTCCAGAGGCTGTGGGCTGCTGGGGCTGTTGCCATGGAGGCAGGGTGCCTGTGCCAGGGCTGGATGTAGTGGTGGTATCTGCAGAGGGGGGGCGCAAATAGAAGTTAACTGTTTACTGTCATCAAAATGTTCACACTGTGTATAACCTACTTACATGACCAGAAGAGACAGTATGACCTTGTACAACATGTCTTTTTTTTTTTTTTTTTGCTTGGTAATAAACAGGGTTCTACATGTTTGTATAAAAATATATAATGGACTCGGTATCCCACAATGCAACATACAAAGTAACAGCAAAATGACCTGAGCGCTGTCTGTAGTCCATTTTACCATGCCACAGAACTTTGTGTGTTCTTACTTTGTTGCCAGGGTAGCGCTGTACTGGTTGCCATGCTGCTGGTTGGAGGGGGAGGTGGGGCCTGCTGTTGCCATGGTGGCAAGGGACCGGAAGGTGGGGGAGGCGGCTGGTTGCTTGGGGGAGGAGGCGGGGGTGGCATCATTCCCATTGGAGGTGGCAGAAGACCTATAAGGGGGGAAAAAAAATACGTAAATCTAAAATATACATGGTTAAGTTATGGTGGCCTATTTTGATTGGTCCATAACACATGGGAAAATCTGTTTTGTGGCCGATGGGAACTTGATTATCACTGGTCATGGCACATTGAAGAGCTTCTAAGTAAATGACCTATGGATTTACAAGGAGCTTGTGCCTCAGATGGTTATTTTGCAACTTTTCCAGGTCTCGAAAGATGGAGGCGTCTCAGTAACCTAAATTCTTGGAGTAAAACCTGTTCAGCTCTTACCCATAGGGTGTCCATGAGGTCCTGGACCCTGGCCCATGGGAGGAGGAGGGGGCTGCATCCAGGGGGGAGGTAGGCCGTTGGGGTTGGGGGGCAGAGGGGGCCCTCCCATATTGGGCATGGGGGGAGGGAAGTTGTGTGGTCCTCCATGGCCACCGGGCCCTCCGTGCATACCATGGAAGTTTCTGTTCTCAGTTGGACCAGAGCTCATCCATGGAGGCCGGTTCTGCTGTATGCAAACAGTCATCAAGTCACTTCAGGAAATTCTCTACGCCAACAAAAGTATGAGACTGTGTGTGTTGAGACTCACCGGCGGCGGCTGGCTGTTGTTGGGGCCCGAGGCCCGGGGTGCTCCTCCCTGGGTGCTGGAGTGTCCTCCGCCAGATGTGGGGACTGGAGCCTCCCCGAGCTCTGCCATGAGGGACAGATACTCCTTGTCCATACGAGCCTTGTCCTGGGCCGACTGAGGAGGCTCGCCACCTGTCGCTCTGTGGGCAGCAAATGTGCTACACAAAGCAAAACAACAATAAATTTTAAAAAAAGTTTTACAAAAAGATTTAGAACACACAACAGAACCAGACTAGAACTTGTTTAACTGATGATCACCTGGTGTACTTGCAGTCAGAGGAGATGTGGCCTGCTCCTCCACACTTGGTACAGAGGGTGGTGTTGGTGATGCTGCGTGGCTCAGAGTTTTGCCACGGACGAAGGATCCTGCAAAGACAAAGAGAGAAGGTCTTCACTGGTTCTCTGCAGCTTCAACTGAGCAATAAAGATCTTTCTCCATCCACCAACACTGACTCGTTTCACTGACCTGTTGTCGTCTTCCCTCAGCGTGCCGTTGAGTCTGGCGAGCTCCCTCAGCTGCATCTTTCGTAGGTCGTTCTGATCCTCGGGCGTCTCAATGCCTTGCTTCAGGATGTTGCGGATCTGCAAATTTCTCGGCGTTAAAATACTGCACATTCCCAAAGGCACACTGAACACATGTAGCCATACAGCGATCAAAAACCTTCAAATGAGGTGTGAAACACTCAACAAAGATGGAAACGTCCAACAGCAGTATGATCACCAGCACAGGGAGCAGGGAATCTTACCTGCTCCACAGCTTTCTTGACGTTCTCCATGGTGTTGGCGGTGACCAGGGCGTGCAGGGGCTCATCTTCTCCAGGGAGCATCTGTCCATCCTTTCGGCCCACCTTCCCTTCCTTCACAGAACCTTTACCGCGGATCATGATCTTAGCACAGCACTCCTTCTCAATGTTCTTCAGTGTGTTACCACTGGTAAAACAAACAAAAAAAAAAAAAACATTCAGGTTAAAGTATAGGTTAAAGTACAGAAAACATGCAAGGTGATAGTAACGCTGAGTCCACCTTACCGTGGCCCGATTAGCAGACCCACAAAGTTGATTTCTGGGTATTCATCCTGAGGAATCATAACTTTGTCATTGACTCTGGTGGCTGGAGGTCTGCAAGGAATTAAGACACGATTAGCATTTACAATGAGGAACAAACAACTTTTCTGATTCTACTAAAAGCAACTGTGGATTTATTATTATAATTGAATCAAACAGATCTTTGTGTCAACAACCATTGGTCCTTTTTCACTGCAGGAACTCAACAACTTACCATTATCTGAATTTTGACTAGACATGGCTGGATTTCTTTGTAAAAAACTTAACAGTTAACATTTTATTAGTTGACTTAACACAGACTGTAACTATAGCCCCCAAATAAATAAATCGTACTTATAGTCTGCAGGAGGCTTGAAGTCAGGGTTGAGTCCAACCATCTCAGTGATGAGGGAGTGACGCTCCTCCTCGATCTTCTTCCGCGTGCGATACTCGCGGGTGTTCAACCTCTTGCCCTCGCTGTTGTAGATGGGCTCCGGTGAGGGAGACCTGAAAACGGCAGACAAAGGACAAGAAAGACTACATCAATACCTGTCTGGAAGCGGCGCTCGGCCATTAACAGTTACACAAACTTCCTACAGCTAACGTAGAGTTTAAGAATTCAGTCAATGGGTACCAACAGGTCTTAGAAATAATGTTAAATTTGAAAATTTGTTCTTGAAATTTGGGTTTACTGACTATGTGACTCATGGCCAGTGCAAGAGTGAACTCAAGAAAAGAAAAGAAAATTATGTAGGAACTCTGCACTGACATTTCAAAGGCTAGAGTCCATTCATTTATACAATTCAGGGTAAAAAATAAAAATAAAAAGGGGGGCAACCAAAGCTGTATAGCGGTAATTAACCCAATACACTGGAGGGGCATCAACCACACAGAAATAAAAAATAAGAAGAATAAAAAACAAATAAATGGCCATAACTAAACCTGCATACAGGATTGTTGGCCTACAAGAAAGGAAAGTTGGAGGTCAGGAAAAAAAAAAGAAACCAAAGCAAAATTCGCAATCCTAAGCAGAAACGCTGGCTTTGAGAGTTGCTTGGTGTTGACGTGGCGGAAGAGGTCCGTGCCTCCCCTTGGATGCTGAAAACCTGTGCTGCTGCGTTAAGGAGGCTCTGTGCTTGAAAAAGGGTTAGGCTGATGTGGGGTAATTTGGGTTAGAGAAAAGGAATTAAGATTAGATATCCACCTTTTCCTACGCTCTCCCATCTGAGAGCCACATTTCTGTCCATGTGAGGTGAAGAGTGAGGGAACAAAAAAAAAGTGTCTTTTTTCCTTTTATGCTTCAAACTTCCAACGCTGACAACCTGAAACACCCCCAGTTGGTTCTGTGACATTAGTTTGGGGAGTGATTTATAAGACTGCTGCAGCTCTGCAATCAACTTTTTGCTTGCTGTGGAAATGTCTGATTATGGTGAGAAACTCTATACAGTGTACAGACGACAGGGACTCTAGCTAACAAAGGTCAACTTCAACACACTCTTGAGAGCAAGCCGCTTCCTGCGGGAACAGATCCTTATGGAAACTGTGTTAGGAGCTGGCCACTGCATTTGCAGAACACATAAAACTCGCGCAGTTTTCTCCCAGACCTCAAGAGTCCAGAGGAAAAACTGGCACACACGCCCTCGCCCCGCCAACCCCTTTCACCCTGGGTGGAAATGTTTTAGGCCACATTATGGGAAAATCAGAGATCACCGATTGCAAATCAGTTATTAGGTCTAAGACAAAACCTATTCATCACTGGTATATTGTGATGCAGGCTACATGGCATGAGCGCAATCATCACTGTCAAAAATTATTATATAATATCCAATATGTGAGTCAGGTAAGGCAACATCAATCGATGAGTGTGAATCTTTGGTTACCAATTCACTTTTCTAAAAGAGCCAATTTATCTAAACTATTTCCTTAATATTTAATTTACTTAAATAGGACTGTTAACAAAATCATTTACATAGAGTTAAGCTGTATTGACCCAAACCTGTTCCAGAGGAAAATCTTAATACATTTAAGCATCATGTTCATAGATTCACACAGCACTCTACATAAGACACAGAATAGCAGTGGGTGAAACCATGGTGTGTAAATACTAGGAGGCTAAATCTGAGGCAACAGCTCCACTGAACTGTAAAGTAAAATGACAAATAATCCAATATAAATTTGCAAATATTAAAGGTAAGATTTCATGGCTATGGCAGTGGCTTGCTTATTATTGGTCTTGGCTGAAATACATCTAAACTCAACATACACTGACCAGCATTCATACTAATCCTTTTCTCTTTGGACTCTATCTCTCACTATCTTAAACTATTTGCCTTTTATTTATTTTTTATTTTTACCCAAGACAAAATCTGTTTCCCCACAGAGATATTACAAACCTGTAAGCCTCATTTTGTTTGACAAAAATAAATAAAATTAAAAAAAAAAGCTACTTGCTAGCTTTTGGGAGCTTTCAACCGCATCTCACCGTCTTCCTCAGCAGACGGTCGACGCTCTGCTCTGAGCAAACTTCCTGTTCTGAGGAAGACCATGAGATTTTACTGAAAGCTTCAAAAAGTCAGAAAATAGACCCTTGATAGGTTTTTTTGGTCAAACTACTATTCTTACAGTCAAGGAGAAACCTTCTTGTCTAATTAGATACAACAATTTAATCAAATATTTCTGCTAATATAAGCTGAAAGCTATTAAAGCTAACAATTTAACAGCCAATGCTAAGTCGATCTTTCAGTTTCATAAGCTGTAACATGTTTGTCCTATTGCCTTGGGTAAAAAGACACTTTGTTGTCAGTTTTATTAGGAACACCTAGGTAAAAGTAATGACAAATACTCTCTCATGAAGGTTACCCGATTGATATGTGGTGCTGTTGAACTGTGTTGTGTTACGTTGAGAGGTGTTCCCATTATTTTGTACACCCGGTTCAAATCAATGAGCGTAGGCTAAACAATACAAGACACCTCTTTCAATGTAATACAGTTCAACAGCAGCACATAGTGCAGCCTCCAAAATGGTCACAGTTAAATCAGCACCTCTTTAACACAGAACAAGAACTGAACATTAAAACCTTCCTGAAGGAGGATTTATTGTATATTACACAGCTGTTGTATTAGTTTTAACCAGGTGTTCCTGATAAACTCATAACTTAATGTTTATATGTGCATATCCAATTTTAATTGCAGTATTTAAAAAAAGTCTAAAACTGGCATCAATGAGATGCTAATTATTGAACTGCATTGAACTGTCCTGATTATAACACCTATCCTAACCTAATTAAAATGATTTTTATGGTCACTCTACTACCAACAACCCAAGATGAGAATAAAGCCCCCTAAAGCTACCAGTACCAGTAAACATACAACCATGTCCGTGTACTGGTGATGGAATGATTGGCAGACTGAGATCTTCATTAATGTAGATAGACTATCCCCTGGCACTGGGACTCAACTATTTTAAACACTGCCATTTAGTTAGGAGATGGCTAACTAAACTCTACATCTGCTTACTGATAGACAATCTGAGATTTAGAGCTAACAACCACATATATAATGAAAATCAACATTTGTCTTCCAAAAAAAAGTCAAGAAGGTAGAGAAAATGTTACTGTTCGTGGGTTTAATCTTTTTCCGACCTGTCCTCAGGGTTAACAGGGATTCCCAGGTCTCCTGTACGCAGTTTACGAGTCAGGTCTTCGATCTGCAGTTGGACTGGAAGAATTCAGGTTAGGAAAGAAAAACAAGGATGGAGAGAAATGTGGTTACCACAACAACATCAGAGAGACAACGCTCTGCACATTAGAGCACTGTCTCGTTCATTACTAAGGTACAAACACATGGTGAGTCTGTTAAATAAAAACAAAAGGAGATCACATGAACATCTACTAAGACTCTAAAGCATGAAACCACTTACGCATTTCTGAGGACATCAGAAGCAGATATTACCCATGTCCTAGAGGTCATTTACATTAGGACTAACTTTTTCCTCAGACAATGATTAAACATGGCAACATGTCAGTAAATGACTAGACCGTGATTCCTAAAAATGCCTGCCAAACCGTTAATATTTCAAACCCGAGCTGTGGTCTTCTGTCATGAAGACAGGGCTTCACATACTGTAGCTTATTGTGTTTAAAGGCATTGGCATTTTAAGGACACAGCTGGTCTAAAAGAAAAAAATAAATAAATAAAAATACTGATTGGTCTATTTGTTTTGCAGGTTTCAATAACAAAACAGGTGATGACAGTCACTCTTGTCCCTCCACAGATCTAACACTGAGGGGCTGCAGTGACAAAGAAACAATTCTTCCATTTAGAAGGCAATGAAAAAATAAATCAATCAGTCATCTCATGCACATTATGAAAGTTGTAATGAAACCCACCCTCCCACCCCATAAAAAACAGAGATTCAGTGATCACTGAAACGGTTACTCCGGATTAGAGAGATGAATTCAGGGCCTGTGAATAGTACCTCATAGTAATTTCATTTTAAAATGCTTCCCTTGGATTGTTTAAGGGGGGGGGTCGACTAAATGAGCAAAGGAAATGATACGTGTGACAAGGGAAGGGGGGCACAAATGAATGTTTACATACCACAGAAGAACAACCATTACCAATGAGTGAAAACAACATCAATAACAATGTCAGTTATTGACAGAAAGCTCTTATGTGCTTTAGAACACCCAGATGAGGGCCTGTGAGGGTGCTACACTGCTGCTGAGAGGCATTTGTGGTTAAAAACAGTGTGTTTCATGTGATCATTCAATTCTTGTTTTTTTTTTTTTTTTAGAGGCCAAACTTAGAGCACATTAACAGCGATCAAGTGTTTCCCAATTTTGCAATCCCCACTACTAAACCACCTTGAGGAAAAATTCAGATATGCTGGTTTGATCTGATGTTAGGACATTATGAGTAACGTCTCCATGCACAGGAACATTACTGATGATGTGTAAGGGAGGGGGACAGGCAAGACGGTGAACAGTGACCTGCAGTTCAGGACAGATATCAGCAAGCAGTGGTGTTTAATCATCTATCTGTGTCTCCTCTTGCTAATGGGTGCCCAATGGTATGCAAACCGGAGGACCACAGAAACACTTGCCACAGCGGAACCACTTTACCTCCATTAAAGAGAAACGACTTTAATTAACACCTTACATCAACACGTTATCATCACTGCTCATCAGGAATTATTGCTTCGTCTCAACAGTTGGAGCAAAATTAAGACATTTTTGCATTTTGTGCAACACAGTAACATTACTGTGGAATAGATAGGAAATGTGATTTTTTAGTTATCAAGGCATCTTGTGGGTGCCTTTAGAAAGCTCTAGCTGTTGGGAATTCAGCAAAAAGTGCACGTGTAACATTAATACTGGTAAGCATCATGTCAGAATACTAGAATTTCAAACAGATGTAAATGATGAGACATATAAACAAAAGTGCATAATTAACATGGTAACCCGTATTAACAAGGGATAATTATTAAGCATTTACCTATATAGGCCCTTTCTTGATCCCGGGTCAATCCAGGAGGAATGACAGTGGGCATGCCCGGTATGACTGTCTTCTGATCAGGCGTCTCGCTGCTCCAACGACTCTTCTTCCTCTGTTTCTTCTGACCGAAATCTACCGAGAGAAACGGGGGATGTTATGCACATTGGCTGTGTTACCTTACAGGAATAACGTCAAATAAAGCGCAGCTCTAAAAGACCTTACTTATCAATGGAGATAACAGGGAACCCATAAGTAACGAGAAGAAACTAGGCTGTACACAGGAGCCCTCCAAATGTGGCATAATTAACCAGAAACCGAGGGCAACTTGTCGAAAAGACAACCTGTCGACCAAGCCCTTGACACGGATTGAGTTTGATATGACGGAGAAACGGCATGCAGCAAGCTATCGTTACTGTCGCACTGGCTGCTACTTAGCGTTACATGTAAATTTCGCTATTGGTATTGCGTTTACAACGCCCATAGGCCGTTCAACTTAATATGTGCAAATTCTAACACTGGAAGGGGACAGTCCCGACACATGCGTACGTAGGTGTAGCGTTAGCTAGTCACAAACATTAATGCGCTAATCGACGTTAGCGGGGCTGGCTCCATTTCATGCTAGGCCAGGGCTTGATGTAAAGCCTTTAACGTTAACAGACGTTAGTTAGCCACATTAGCTGGCTAGCGTTCACTCATGCCGCATCAAGCGCTCGTGACGTTAACGGGTGTCCGGTTTACTTACCTGGTTTGGCTAGTCCGGCCCCCGGAGCTGGTTGTTGTTGAGCCTGAGCCGAAAAACTCGTCCCCGGATTAAATTGCGGAAAAGATGTGTTTGGCATAGAAGGCTGGAAACCTTGTAGCGAAGGAAAGGATGCGGGCGGCCCTGGTGTTGGCATCAGCCCGTTCCCCGCACCAGGCCCGGCGTCAAATCCTCGTTTAGCGCCAATACTGGGGTGCAACTTCCCTAAAGGAGTTGCATTTGCTCCCGTGGCCATTTTTGGTGTACTCGAATGACCTAGTCTCCGTCAAACGTCAGTCGACTCAAGTATAAATTGGTTTGAACTGAGAGTATATACAACAAAGTGAAGCCCGCAAAACCCTTCTCCCAGTACTTCAATCAAAATGGCGCCCAACAGAAAGCGACAAAGGATGATCCTACCGAGGTGGGATGAGCCGCTGTAGAATAAAGCACCCCCATTGGTCGGACGAAGCACCTCCCCCTTAATGTATTGAGCAAAGTTTATTTCGTTATCCTAATTCGGCGAACTGATTGGCTCATATGACTATCAATCCAATTACAGAGACGCGGTGTTTGGATGTCATGACCGGGCTAGCCCAAGTGGCAACAGTGTACACGCGTCTCTTCAACTGGCTTATGTGTGTTAAAGCTATGTGCTGCAATTACTGAAAACACTTAACACTGTTTCTTACTTTGGAAGAATGTATTGTTTGTATGTCATACCCAACAACTCAACAAACACACAGGTGACAGTCTTCAGACTTGTTTTAGACAGATTTTAATTTGAACCTTATAGTTAGAAAGACAGCACAGGCAATTGAGGCCATTTTCTTACGAAACTACAACATACGT
The DNA here is from genome assembly GCA_037833715.1 of Toxotes lorentzi. Lineage (NCBI taxonomy): Eukaryota > Metazoa > Chordata > Actinopteri > Toxotidae > Toxotes > Toxotes lorentzi. Next base: position 12,786,855 of record JBBMJY010000016.1, read on the forward strand.
TCAAGATGTGGCGCCTCACATTTATCACAGCAATGAAAATAAATTTAATGTAAGTAACGTGCCTACTGAAAAAAAAACTATCACAACGTAGCCTGATAAAAAAGTTCATCAATGTAACTACACAAAAGGTTTGATATATCCCAAATATAAAAGTATAACCATGTTTTTTTTTTAATTCTCTGCAAGTCTGTATTTGGTACAGGTGTGACACTGAAGTCCACAGGTTAAACAATGTAAGTGATGAAGAACACAGTATTCAGGTTGGTTTTGCCATTGCTTCACATATGCAGTAACAAACTTCCATTAACACAAATATACTAAAATGCATACACATAAAAGGCTGATGAAAAGAATTTATTAAACTGAATTAACCCTAAGACTCACCTTTAAAACATGCACCATGCACTACTTTAATAATGTGTTTCTATTAACTGAGGCTAAATATTGTATACAGCTACTTTCAGAGGAGCAAAATTTTTGTTTTTACATTATCATGAATGGATGTCAACTGGGTTGTAGATAAACCCAGTATCAGCACTTCCACACTAGACTACGCCATCTCAGGACTGCACCAATACCACAACATGTAAACAGGTGGATGAAAGGTGATCAACTGAGCATTAGCTGGGCTGCATTTTGTAGCTGGAATGACAATGAGCCATTATGATTGGCAGGCTTTATTTTAACCTTAACCCTTACTACCTACACGTGTCACATATTTAGAGGGCTGACTTTTTCCCATGATAAAACCAATGAGATTTACTGTTCAACGTTTAACTTACAGTGATTCCAATGGCACTTAGGCTAACCTACCCGCTAAAATGGCAGTCAGCTCTCACCTGGCTGTAAGGGAAAAGGATTAGTATGTATAGCGTGCCCGCTCAGCGCCCGGATCCCGCGGATGGTCATAGGTAGAACTTCTTGGGAGGGTGGGCACCGGGGAAAGGCGCGAATGCTCATATGAGTATCCATCTGCGTCGGTAGGGACTCTCCGAATCGGACTCCGGTCACGTGCATAGTATGAGGAGACTGGCGCTGGTGGAGGAGGGAGGGGAGGGCACTCGTATGGGTCAAGGCTAGAGGGGGGAAGACGTTCCCGTATTATAGCTGTGGAGGAGGATGTTGAAGGAGCAGGCAAGGGGACGGCGCGGCGTTCCTCGAAATAACTGCCTCCGTAAGAATTGGCCCTGTACTTCTCATAGTAGTCCACGACCCCGTACGGATCCCTTTCCTCGTAAGGCGACCGTCGCATCGGGTAGGCTGGTACCGCGCCATAGAGTGAGCCGTTGCTCCTGTATGCTGCCTCGCTGCCGTACATCCGAGCCATGCTATGATCAGGAACGGCGCTTATGCCATAACCTGGGTGCGGCCCGTATCTCATTGCACTCTCGTAGCCTGCACCCCTTCTGTACCCTGCCATGCCGCTGCTGTGACCAGAACCCCGGGAAAAAACATGTACAGGAGCATAGCCGCCACCGTAATCTGGATCGCCACTGAAGTCCGGATGATAACCCCTGCTGCGACCATGCCCGCCAAATCTCGAGGCATCGTATCCATCAGACTTTGGCTCTGAGCCGTTTCTGTGGTAGCCATTTTGGTCTAGAGGGCATTCTTTGGACCAGTGGCCTTCCTGCCCGCAACGATAACAACCCGATCTGTCTCCCATTCCCGGCGCAGTACGCAGGCGGCTAGTCGAAAGCTTCACGCTCATCAGTTTGCCTTAAAAAGAAAAGACTCAATAAGGACTTATACCTGCATTTATTCCAAATAATATATTTCACATTTCCTGCCTGGAACACAAAAGTCTCCTAATCCATCAGTCTGGTAGAAATCTGCCTTAGATTCCAAAAATATCAATAAGACATGGCCTAGGATTAGATATTAAAGCTGAAATCCGTAACTTTCCACACATTTTTACGCCCTGCAGTGACATGATGCTAACTTCAATGTTCATGCAGCAGCAAGAAAAAGTAGGTCAACCCTTTGGAATGATCTACTTTTATGTCTACACTTGCCTTTTATGAACAAAAATAATAATTTTAACTAATAACACACAACAGACTCACAAACCAGAAGATGTAGGATCACGGACTGTAGATATTCATCAATTCGAGGTCTTAAAGGAATCTCTGGATCTGGTTAACTTCTCTGCTCATCATATCAGTGCAGAAGGATGTTGGAGAGAGCATCATGATTTGGGGCTGCTACACATTAAAGTAAATCTACTACACTATGACTTAAAAAAACAAAACAAAACAAATCACCGTCTGGAGTGGCCCAGATCTTTACCCAATAGAGAGGCTGTGGAGTGATCTCAGAGCCGTTCACACCAGACATCCTAAGAATATGTTTGAACTGAACCAGTTCTGCAGGAAGAAAGGTCCAAAATTCCTCCTGAACGTTGTGTCCGTCTCATCTGAAGCTATTGAAAGAGCTTGTTTGAGGTTATTGTTGCCAAAGCAGGTTTGATCGGTTATTAAATCCAAGGGTTCACTTACTTTTTCCACCTGCGCTACGAACGTTTAATGGGTGTGTTCAATACAGACACGAAAGATTACATTTGTGATTGTGATACATTTTAGGATCAATTAATGCTGAAACACCCAGGAATCCAAAAGCGGTTGCATACTTTTTTGTTCTTTGATCTGAGTTATCATCGAAGGCTGCGAGCAAGCTTGTAATTTGAATCAACTAGTGCAAAACGTCAAATGAGTCTGCAAAGTCTGACTTGTACTTTCTGCATCTAATTTCAACACCTGTCCATGTAGCCGAGGATTCGCGCAGACCGTGCACATGCAACTTAAATTTATGACCGCGCTGACAAACCTGTGGAAATTAGAGGTATGAATAAAGCATAAACAGAACCGTAGGCACATTCATTTTGGTTTACATCCTGACCCTAATGAATGCAGTTGAGTCTGATTTGTTAAAATACAGGTGTTATTAATTCTTTCCAGGGTTAAAATGACTGTATGTGCACAAACAGAACAGGTGTGACCTGAGAGGGTAAATTGTAAACTGCCGTAGGTGCCCATTTGTTTCCACCATACAGATGGATATTACCAATGCCATTACGGATACCAGCTTTAAAACAACAGGCTGCCCTTACTTCCTTCAGCTTACCGTTATCCCTTCATCTTTATCTTTTTACTCACCTGCGGTGGATCCACAACTTACCTGTCAAATTCACAAGAACAGACTTAAATATTCTTGATGCTCTCTATTCAATAACAGGTAAACTTCCCATTAAGCCCAGCCCGAGAGTTCACCTTTAAAAGTTGTGTTGTCTAACTGATTAATGGCCTCCATGGCATCCTCCATTCGCTCCATGTGAACAAAAGCATAGTTTTTTACTATGTCACACTCCAACACAGTGCCAAACTCTTCAAACTTAGCCCTCAGCTCCTGGTTGGTACAGGCAATGTTGCCAACATGAAGCTTGGTGGAACCTCTTGACTTGCCGCGGCTCAATTCTACATTCATGGGCTGGCCGTTTAGCTCGTAATGATGGAGGTTGCGGATGGCCTCTTCTGCCTCAGCTTTGTCATCCATGTGCACAAAGCCGAAGTTCTTGACAATAGTGCATTCTGCGATCTTGCCGTACTGGGAGAAGAGAGAGCGGAGTTCATCTGATGTAGTGTCTGGCGACAAGTTCCCGATGAATATTTTCACCATTGTGGAGCTGCCACGTCTCTAAAGGAGGAGAGGAAACCGTGATTAATGGCACAATGATTCTACCGACGCAGTTAAAACCATGACCAGTTCATTTAACGTAATCCTAATCTCTATTAACTGGTGACAGTTAAAGCTAAATGACAGGAGTCAGCAAACCTGGAGTCTGTTCTGAAGCTACTGGAAGAGCCTTTTTCAGGTTACTGCTGCCAAAAGAGATTCAACGTTCGAAGTTCTGTGCCAACTCATTTCCCAGGGGACCACACCTAAAATCTCACTGTGTTTAAAGTGCACGACCACCTTAGATTCAGGGTCACATTTACTGATTATTTTAATAACTCACCAACACAACAATCCTTCAATAAACCCTCATTATATCCTTTGTCTTGCAAGTGACTTAACAGAACATGAGCTTTATTATTAAATTCATCAGATTAGCCTCTGTAAGCAAGAAGTCTGATTTCTAGAAGTGGGTTCAATAGAAAACGTTACTGTAAACATCAACAGGTATATTAGTACATATTATAGTGCAACAAAGATGTGGCCAAACATCTGCAAAGGAGCTGCTTGCTTGCAGAAAATCAGTGGTGTACTTTATAAAAGATTTACCTTCCTTCTGTAAATCAGAGGAGTACAAATTTGAGAAGAATATTGCGATCATGGTCCGTTATCAGCGATGTGATTAAAGCAACCTATACCAATGTACCCAAAATAAAATCGATCATAACCTTTGTCTCCTTTAAACTTTTATTATTAAATCTACCAGCAGCTGGTGATACAGCTGTGGTGGGCTCGTAATTTAGCAGTAAACTAGCTAGCATCGTGCGCAGAACGTCAGACGCATTTGCATCGTTTACGGTTTATCTTCGGCTAATCTCGATAGGCCTACGTCACCGACGTCTCCTTGTAAATCACTTTACAAAGAGACGCGATGTCGCACACCCATCGATGGCTTACGCTCCCCATTCACGGCACGAGCGTTAGCCTACACCGTTTCGTTAGCTTCAGCGAGCTTTACAAAGTAACGTTAGCTAAGTTAGCCTACTTCACAAAATCCTAGCATACAAGCGAACAAGGTATACGGCACTGTTTTAGTTGGTCACAAAGTTACATAACGTGCTTCCCCGTGCGTTTAGGCAGGTACCTTAAATACGTCGCACATCAACAGTGCGTCTTTAACTTAGCTTAACGTATCATTAAAACATACAAGGTCTCCATTTGTCCCAAATAACGCCACTTAGTGGAGTTCATTGGCTAATTCTTCATAAGCACGATCCCCTGTGGGTTCTACTCATGTTTATGGTACTTGAATTTCCTACCTTTAGCAGCCGCAGTCTGCGTCTCGACCCTCAGAGAATGAAATGGCGACTGCTGCTTCACGGACTGACGTTACATCGGCAGCTCGTGACCAGGCGAACACCATGGTAAAGGCATAGCTGCAGCTAACTCTGCTTAGCTCTTGTGGGAGCAGCGCCAAATGCTACGCCATTGTGTTGACATCTGAGAGGGGAAGGGGGGGGGGTTTAATGGATAACAAGCAAAGGCGATGATCAAAATTCAATAAACGGATAAGGCATCACGCATGTATTCTATATGTCAACTATAAATGACGTGTGGTGCAAATGACAATTGGAGCAAGTCGGACAACTGTTAAATTATGTGTTATTTTCAAGAGACAGTACTGGCAATAGACAATAGTGGCCCTGCTGCATAATTTAGAGGCCACTAGCACCATCTTATCTGCTGTTATTAATAAATTTTTCAGCATATTTGCAGTGAAACTGATGTGCTTGTGACTCCTTTAAATGAATGCAGTATTTACTTGGCATCACAGGTTACATGTCTATAAAATTGTTGTAAAGTTGCACCCAAAAGTGATTGTACATTTTTACAAGAAGCTAAGATTATTAAAGAAAAGTCTGATTTCCCTAAGGCTGGAAACCACTGAGCTAAACAAATATTTTTTTACACAATCCTGTCTCAAAAATCAAAAGAAAGAAAAGGTGTTCCAACTGAAACAAGTTGAGACCAAAAGTCATTTTAGCTTTATTAAAAATATTCATTTTTAGATTTTTCTCTTTTCTTACAGCTAGTATGAAAAAAATACAAAGTTCAAACCCATCTATATGCAAAACTAACAAAAGGCACCTTCAGCAAAGCAAGTGCCTCATGACTTAAACAGCCCGAGCCCTGAGTCCCGCCTCCCAATTCACACATTTCTGTATCTGCTGCATGTTGTGTTATATGGGTACAATACACATCCATCCCAGACTAAAATCCCCCATTTGAAGGATTCGTTGTTGTAAAGTCAGAGTGTGCAAGTGTGGAAGAAAACACAGTTGTGTTATTTTGTTTGCACAATGCTCGTCAGCCAATATTCCTGTTTTGGTGTCACTGAACAACACTTTCCATTCAAGAATCTTTAACCTCAGATCACCACATCCGTAAACAAGTATTATAAAATTCATTAACTTTATATTTTGAGGAGACATTGTTGAAATTAGAGAAAGAACAAAAAAAAGAGAGGCTGGAATGTTTGAGATTAAATTCTCTCTCACATCACTCAGAGTGAATGTGTATCCTGACTGAACACTCAGCCGGGTCAGTTGAACAGAACTGAGCAGAACTGAACAATTTGCTTCATGTGAGGAAGAAATGCAGGTACGACAAAATAAAGACATGACTAAGAACTGAAGCTGAAAAACTGCGGAGCGAGTGAGAATATTATTGTTTTATACACCATAAATGTCCAAACAGTGCAGTGTACTAATCATTCTTTCTGAAAACAGAATATGTGAAAGGATGACTGCAGGCGACTGGCATCGCAGGCGCCTCGAAGATGCCGACACGGTTTCCGAACTGAATTTCTGCAGCTCATGTGCTTTGCCGCACATTGCGCACACCGGTGGAATTGTGTGGCTCGAAGAAAACGATGGCGAGGGAAAAGTCACGCGGTTCACAAACAGACCTAAAAAAAACAAAAACAAAAACAAAAAAAAAATTGCGAGATCCCAGTGCACACTGACCAGTAACAGTATATGTCCAATTTCCCACTTGTCATACCTGTTTACTGTTTTGCTCACCTTGGCACCGTGGGTTTAGTAAGGCGTGTATCGTGGCGTGTAATGATCCTTGGGCCGTGGAACAGTGTAGGAGCTCCTGGAGGACACCGGTGACAGCCGTGTTCGCTCGTAGGCATAGCTTGCCGTGGAGACCGGTACTCGTCTGATCGGGCTTCGGTCCCGTGCGTAGTATGCGGCGGCTGAAGTGGCCGATGAAGGTGGAGGTGGTGGCCGGCGGTCATATGGATCTATGCTGGTGGACAGCTTTGAAAGGGAGGAAGGTGGGGGAGGGGGAGGGGGGAGATAGGACATACGACGCTCCTCGAAATAGCTTGAGCCGTAAGGGCGAGCTCTGTACTTCTCATAATAGTCAACACTGCTATAGAGACGGTCTCGATCATAAGCTGATGACCTATCAGCGTAAGAGCCTGCTGCTCTGCTCACGTACCTATCCCCCAGCTCAGAGCCATAGCCACTAAGTCTACGAGGGGGAGGCGGCAATATGTAACTACCCTGACTATACGCAGAGCCACCCATGTAATCAGCTGCTGGAGGTGAGGCCATCCCGTAGCTGCCCCTGCCATAACCCGGGAGACCGCGTGGTGGGGCGTGGCCGCTGCGAGCCCTCGTGCCATCACCGTGGCTACCGTTCCGACTGACTGGACAGTCTTTCGACCAGTGACCATGTTTCCCGCAGACATAGCAGCCGGTATGATCTCCCATTCCTGGGGCAGTGCGAAGCCGACTGGTGGACAGCTGTACGCTCATCAGCTTGCCTTGTGAGGAGAGAGAAGACACGCATGAGACCGTGGGGTTCTGACACGAAAAGGCTCTTACCGACTATAAAAACACCTTAAAATGCATTAGACCGTCAGAAAGTGAGCGAAGCGAAATAACCTTCAGCACCAGGTGCGGGTGATTTTATGCCAGTGCCCGTTCACCAGTCACTGCTTTTACAAGAGGCTGCCAAACTTAGCAGCGATAACTTTCAGTCCACCTGGTCAGTGAAGGCAAAGGTTATCCATACTTTCTCTTTACGTGGAAAAATATCAGCTAGTGGTTTTTTTTAACGTGTCACGAGGGCTCTACGGCGCCAGAACAGAATCCAAATACGTATCTACAGACAGTAAAGACAACTACTGCTCCGCTGCCCAAGAGTTCACCTTTAAAGGCTGTGTTGTCCAGCTTACTGATGGCGTCCATGGCATCCTCCACTCGCTCCATGTGAACAAAGGCATAGTCCTTCACTATGTCACACTCCACCACTGGGCCAAACTCCTCAAACCTGGCCCTCAGAACATCACCGGTGACCCCTTCCCCGAGGTTGCTGACATGCAGCTTGGTGGTGGACTTGGGTCTCCCTTTGCTCATTTCCACATTCATGCGCCAGCCATGCAGCTGGTGTTGGTGGAGGTTCCGGATGGCCTCCTCCGCTTCAGACATGTTGCTCATGTGTACAAAGCCGTAGTTTTTGACGATGTCGCACTCCGAGACTTTGCCGTACTTCTCGAAGAGTTCGCGCAGCTCCTCGGCTGTGGTGTTGCAGGCAAGATTGCCGATAAAAATTTTCACCATGGTGACGCTCTGTGTATCCTAGAGGGGTTTAGAAAAATTATTCAATTGCTCCTGTAAAAACAACACCCAATATTTAATAATTTCTTTAAATGGATGTATGTCAGTGAACAATGAAGTGGTGCAATTAGTAAATACACTCAGCTACCAATTTATTAGGTACACCTCATTCAGTATTTGTCATTTGGGCTGGACAAAATAATAGAAATATTTGCCGAGTTACATCAGTGAGGGGCAGAAGAGGACTGAATCTAGAGATTAGCCTTAATCTGAATAAAGCTGAATCAATGCCCATCGGAAGTTTCAATAAAACCAGATCATTAATTAATCTCTAATAAGTTTGTTGTTTGTTTGCAGTTTCATTAGACAGCATGCTTTTATGAGACCCGACCCTAGGAAAGCTTAACGTAAGCTAGCAGTTCGTGCTAGCTAACTTGCTAACACAAACACTGTTAGTGTTTTCATTGCATTTTATGTCACGTAGAGGCCAATTAGCATGACACTGCAGTCGGAACGGTCTGCACATTCTGTATAAGGTTCAGGAAACAGCGTTCAGTGCGCAGTGCGTCCATTTTTCAGTGCAATGCCGTTCTAATGTTTTGATAACACAGGCGCATGAATCCAGGAAGCTATCATGTTAGCTAGCTGGCTAGCAACTTACCTGTCAACTTTCGCCCGCTAACTGAGCCCATACAGAGAACATCTACACCAACGACACGATCACACTCATATCTCACCAACTTCCTAAAGTGTGTTTCACCTTACTCTTCAACCTTAAAATCTCTATCTCACCTATAAAGCGCTGTAGGCCTCAACAGCAATGAATGAAAAGTGAGACGGCGATGCTACTTCTTCTGCTTCGTTATCTCCTTATTAATCCTTCATCCCGCTTCATTACCGCCCCCTACTGGGTAGATGTACGCACTGTAATTGCTGCAACAGTTCGCTGCTTGTCCTTAGCTTGCTTAGGTTCATAGGATATTAAAATCTTTATTTTGCATATCACAATCCCTCCACACGGTAAGAGCATACTGTATTGTTGTATACATACATTTTATACACAGCAAAAATAAAACATCTTGAAAAACACATACCCATATGCATATTATACCTTTCAAGTATTTCTCAGAGAAAGGTGTTAATGAGTGTTAATTATACAGTTTCCTTTCCATAAATAACATAAATATCATCACACACAAAATGAATGTAGTGGAATTTACATTTTTTTTTGTGGAACAAGCAGAAGTATCATTGTTTGCATTCAGTTTCCATGGCACCGTGTAATCAGATGAACGTTTAGCTCGTGTGTAATCACTGAATTACTAACAGTGAGGGAGGAGTGACATAGAGTCACGGGTTAAAGCTGTGTTTGACGCCCATGGGTAACTGACTGCAACGGAACGACCCTTTAAATTCAACATGGTGGCCCATAATGTAAATGCTGCTAAGCTAGCCACATTCACAATCTTCAAAATACATGGGAATTGTCAGAATTGCATGGTCGTAGATAAAATATATACATCTGAAAAATTAATTTGGTCACACACACTCTTCTTAATAGGATAGATAATGTTCTGCTGCTTTTTTTTTTTAAAGCTAGCTTCAACCACATTTTTATGTTGAAGGTTTCTTTTATTGTTCTTTCTCTGTAGAAAGCTAAGTCAAACCATGATGTCGGGTTGGAATTTGGTTCAAATTTTACACGTTAGCATTCATTATTTCACATCAACGCAGCAGTATGGCGTACAGAAAATTATAACCTATTATATTATGGCTGAGTAGTGAGGCTGAAGTACAAATGCTTTAAGCTGCAGTACCACCAATGACCACTAGATGCTCTAAAGAGTCTCAGATCCCTTGAAGAAACTCTTAAACTCTATCACTTCCCCTGCCTTGTGTCTAGAGAATATTAAGAATACTAGAATATTAAATTTTATTCATGTGGTTGATTGACAGGTGTCTCAGCTTATGGCACTCAGCTGTGGTCTTTGCCACTTTCTCCTCCCATTTGACCAAACGTTCTGGTTCCAGTAGCTGCCGAGGACGACGGCGAAGGGTAAACTAAAAGCGAAAGCTTCAAAGCATCAGCTCAGAAGAGCATGTGTGATGTCAGAGATGTCATGTCCATGTTTCTCTACAGTCTGTGGTGCATACTGACAGCAGGGGGTCTATGGCGTCTCTGCCCTGCCTGCAGCAGTCACACTGAGATTGTTTTTACATGAAGTTAATGGCTTTTGCACCGTTAATGAGAACATCCAAGAGTTAGAAACTCACTCGGCATGTTGTCAAGTCTTTTAGTCTTTTACATGTGCTGCCCAACAAAGTATAGTTTGGAGTCCGAGCGAGCAACTTGGATCCCACGCTGACATTTTGTCTTTCGCAGCAGAGTGTCGGTGGGAGGAGTTGGTGCCGGTGTCTGCTACAGCTTCAGTCGAGGAGGAGGACATCATTTCCACCACGCGGGGTTATTCTCAGTAGCTGCTCTCGTGACCGGTCAGGATGTACAGGTTGCTCAGTGCTGACGGGTCATGTGTCGGTGTGCTCTGAAGGATGATGTCCCTGTGCAAAGAAACAAGGGGGGGGATCTCACAGCTCATTCAGAGAGTATGAATCACAGGTAACCAAAAACATGAAGAGATGGCTCAAAGCTTATGATTTTACTCACACTGTAGCATAAATTGTCCTCCACTAAACAATGAATTAAACTCATACTGCCAGACTAATGCTAACGTACCTGTTTGTTCCCAAAACTCGGAATACTCGACTTTCATCTGTGATTTCTTGCGTTACCTGCAGATAGAGATGAAATTCCCCATTTTATAAACATGTTGGTGCCGATTTGAGCGAATGACAAATACAAATGACATCAGCTCAGGCTCAGCCTGACATGAAACTCATAGGCAATCACCTCATTGGAGTGAAAACTCTTCCCTTTAAGGCCGTGCTTCCAGAAAGCCAGCACACTGTCCTGCAAGCAGACTGTCAGAACACGTTACGTCAACTCAACTGTCAGCGGGAACATCAAGTTTCTTTGGAGTTCAACTTTTTCTCGTGATTTGTTTCTACCTAGTGTTTCTATGGCGAAGTCAAAGACCATTTCGGCAGCCAGCTCTTTCGACGGAAGCCCCCGGAGGTTCACTATCTTTACCGTTTCTGTTCAATGAGACCAACACAGAGATCCGGAAGTGTTATGAGTCAGTGTGAGCGATAGTTGGAGGATTTGTGTTGAGATGGAGTTGGCTTACTGTCTACAGCAATGAGGACGGTGTCTCCGTCCAGCTGGGTCACCTGGACCGCCCTAAGTGCTCCACTATCTGCAGAGAGACAGGGGAGGGTTTTGGTTGAGCTGCGAGCTGAGCTGCATAAACAGCGAAGAGTGGAGGAGCACAGCAGCCAGTCCTACCTGGTACTGAAACAGCGGCGCCATTCAGCTCTATTATATCAAACTTGAGCTGCTGGCTGGTCGGCGGTTTCCCGTTACTGCAGTCTCTCACCCCAACACACAGCTGGGGAAACTCATCTGTCACCAACACCAGCAGCTCGAACACCGGCAGAGAGTCCGGAAGCTTTATCGCTATGTGCTGCGAGTCAAACAGGTGAGAACAGTCAGGTTACAGGATGGAAATGACATGACAGGACAAGTATTCGGTGAACATGTGCAAAGTCAGTCTGACGATACGATTCTGAGATAATAAAACCACATTAACAATGCAACTTTGGATGAAAAACAAAGCTCAAAAACCTCTAAAATGTTTGTGGAGTTTCAATGGAAACGTTTCTCCAACAAATGAAGAACACTGACAAATCCCAACATTTTAAGTAGTGGATAAAGCCGACTGGAGCCAGAAGGGTGTCTTATAAAGTAGACAAAAAGCAGGGTTTATTGTAAAAAGCCTGACTTGAATGAACCTCACAGGCCAGGATTAAGCCAAAACAATGTATATACTGTGTCAATATATAATATTTATCAACCCCGTTTCACTGAAGACCATTTAAAGTGTCTGTCTGTACAAACCTTTAGATGCATGAACTTCTGGAGAGGCTCGTACCACAACAGGAGAACCAGGCCAGATGGAACCGCCCCACATAGAAACGTACTGTCTGTGTATGGGTTCCTCGCTGTGAGAGAGAAACAAAAAGAAAAGTCAAGGAGTCTCTGTTATTATGAAAAAAAAAACAAAAAAAAAACATAGAGAATATGTAGAGTAAGTTCTGGACCTGTCACTTACCCACACTACACGTCCTACAGCCTTTAGTGTCGGGAATCTTCACAGATATGGCAAACTTCCTGTGGGTCCAGACAGAAAGTACAGATCCATGAGAAGGCCGCCAACTGCCATTTTAAACCAGCATGTATAAGACTGGAAACTGTCTTTGACACACTACTCCCACTAATGGTTTCCTAAAACGAATGTCCTGTCTGACCTGGGGCTGATCCTCTCAGCGAAGCGGTTGGTGCTGAGCGACAGACTGCTGTGCTTCTTCTGCAGATGTCCCCTCTGTTCAAACAGGGCCGTCAGACTGTGGGAGTAAAGCTGGGACGACTTCCCTGCGGGGACGGAGATTTTCTCAGAGGGACAGACAATGTAGCAGCACTCCCAAGAAAAACCATCATTGGAAGGGATTCGTTACCTGATACAGACATCAGCACGTTGTTCATTACATACAGCCACGTACATCGCTGAGGGAGTAGCTGTGGGTAGAAACAGAAGACGATCAACAGACTCTGACTTTTATTACCTGTATATTAATATGATCTTCAGTCATCTCCTCATTTTGTTGAAGAAATATTTGCTTTCCGAAGCGTTCGGCCAAACGTCTTTATCACGAGACGTATCGTCAAGCTCTTCCTGGGGATCCCAAAGGATTCCCAGGCCTGATGGGATATGTATTCCCTCTGTGGTATTTTGGGTCTAAACCAGGGTCTTCTCACAGTTGAATGTGCACCACCTGTGGATCTCATGTTCCATGATCGTCCTTTTCTTACCTTCTCTAGTGTATCTTCATGAAGTTCATTAAGGTTCAGTATGTAGATGCCCTCCTCTGCCCCAAGAATAAGATACTGATCTAAGTAGGAAAGGTGTTTAGTTTTAGAGACACTGCGGCAGAAGAGCATGATATGCATGCGCGTTAGCTTTGAAGATAAAACTCCATACATTAGAGTTTCAGGACATTAGGAGAACTTATTGTCTTTACCTCTTGTCTTGGGTAAAATCCAGGTGACAGCACAGTGGATTTTAAGAGGACAACCGTTGAAGACTTTGGAGAAGCAGGCTCCCATCTACAGAACCAGCACAGCAAATCAGTCACTAACGGTGACCCTTCATCCACTCCAACAAAAACCATGTATGACTGTTATTATGATTCTATGTATTGCATTTAAAGTTGCTCGACTGCAAATACCAGCAAGCAGTAACTGGATGCTGAGGTTTCTAAAGATGTCAAGCTGAATTTTGGAAGAACTGTGTATAAAGAGTTGCATGAGACAGTTGCATATGATGGAATGATGCAGCCATAAAAACATCAGCAGGAGTCTGACATTTAAAAAAAAAAGGAGCTTTTCCTAATGCAGCTTGGATCATACCATGCAAGGAAGCTTATCCTGTTAGTCATCAGAGCATTGCCATTGGTCAACTTTCATTGTAGATCACATGCTGTTAGATTTCACACTTACATGGACTTGAGGGGTAGGAGGAAGTCCATGACAATCAGCCCTCTAGAAATTTCAAGGGTTACACAGACAAAAAACAAAAAAAAAAACAAAAAACAAAGGGGAGGATAAAAACTGTACATCATTACAAACTGGAATGGAAAACAGGGAAACAGAGCGCATACCTCCGCCAAGGCCAAAACACCCTATCTCGCAATGTTAAAGAGAGCAGTAAAATATCTGCCCCTTGAACTGGATCTGCACCGAATTTTAATGGGTTCTTCTCTGGCTCGTGCCCCATCCCTGCACCGAGTTTGGTGCAAACCAGTCTCGTACTTTGCAAATAATCCTCCTCACAAATACACAAACAAAAACCAAGAATCAAACCCGCAAACCTACACCTGGCAGAGGTAATCAACATCTCGTTTGGTTGCATGTTATCTTACAGACGGACGAGACTTTTAAAGGATCCAAACTAGTTCATTAGAAAGTTATTAGGTTAGCAAATCACACAAACTAACTGATCATACTGATATAAAGTTACAGATGTTTGGGTTGAACTCACAGAGTCCTCGGTCTTTTTCCTTAGTGTGCTCCATTCAGGTGACAGCTGTGTCTCTCGTTTTGCTGAGGACACAGTGGCAACCTTCCTCTTCTCTGCTGTTGCAGCGTCCCCCGCGGGCAGATGTGGATCACTGCAGCGCTGCCTGATGTCCTGCGTGGCTGAGCACCTGGCTAAACCTTGTGAAAAAAAACAAAAAAAACAAAGAGGAACAGGAAATCATTTTTTGCTGGACTCACTAAGAAAAGCAGACATGTTGGAGATACAACACGATCTCTGATGGAGTGGCGTGTTGCACCTGTAGTGGAGGTGGAGTCATCGGTGACGCCGGTGTCAGGGCCCAGTGTACAGCTCGGTCTTAGGGTCAGGTCTTTCTTGTCCTCTGTGCTGGGAGTCAACGAGCTGAAGGCCGGCAGGGAGGCTGTGGTCGGACTGAACAGACCACTTTTTTTGCCTCCCTAAACAAACACCAGGAAACACAGTCAGTTCTATGAACTAATACTGGAACCCAGCTCCAGTTTATAGTTGTATGGTTGCCACTTACATCAGTAGATGGTGCCCTCTTAATGGTTAAACTCCTGCAAGACAAAGGAGTAACAGTGTTGGGATCAGGCTCTTAAAAATCCGAGAACGAGGCCATCTGCTCAGACCCGAATCAAGAACATCGTCATGACAACAAGGTGGACGACAAAGGCGAATGCTGAAGATGCTGAGGGCAGGGTAACGGCAGCACACACACACACACACAACAAAATCTGGAGGAAACACCACAAAAAAAGCAGACAAAGGGACCAAAAAGCTGAAAACCAAAGGGTTTGCACTGAATCAAGAGCCACATCCGGTTTGATAAAAGTGGTACAGCAGGATATTTGGGATTAGCGGAGAATGAACACAAACCCACCGACCATGTCAAAGACGTTGGCATTAGCTGACATGTACACAATTAAAAAAAAACAACACAAAAAGAAAATCATCACAAGCAGTTTCATTGGAGGTGAATTCATGTGGGGACGGCGGGCATGGGGGACACTGCTGTTAGGAGAGGCTGGAGGTGATGGACGTGTCCTACCTCAGCTGCAGAGCTTGCTCCACACATTCCAACAGGCTCCTGCAACAGGAAGACCTGGTGTTTATCTGACTACGGGCCTGAATGGCCCATAACAATGGGAGGGAAGGAACCAGAGGTCGACTCCTATTGGTTTCTGAGGCTCGATAATGATGCTGGTACTTGGACTGGATCAAACAAGAACACTGTACTCACCAAGTTAACTGCTAATCAGGGCTGTGGCCAGGATTTCATAAATCCTATGGCCATGTGAGACAGGAAGTGATTTTTCTGGGTAAAAAAAACATCCTGATGTGCCTATTGTAAGACATTTCTTACATTTCTACAGCTTAATGTGAGTATTTCCAAAAAATATGTATGATTTATGACAAAATACGCTTGATTTTTATTCTGTTTATTCTGTACTGGGTGAAAAAGCCTCCGCATCTCCCAGAATAGGCAGGACGTGACCTCGGTGTCCTCTGTGGTGGCTCTGGATGGCCCTGTCGCTGAGACCACAACATCCCTGATTCGGGTACAGCCAGGGATCTTTGTGGCACATCTCTCTCTCTCTCTCTCTCTTTCTCTCTCTCCACTGATTTCCTCTCATCTCTTTACTGTTTACCATAATAAAGGCCTTATTAGGATCAGGGTTCCTACTTTTTAAAATGAGCAGAGCTACACCACAGTCAGTGTTCCACCATGTTCCTACATGGCTGCCATTAGCTTGGTGAGTACAGTGTCATCATAACTGAATGAATCTGAATTCTTCTTTTCATGCTAAAATAAAAATACTACCACTGATACCACAGCCACTGTAGTTAGCTACTACAATTGTAAATATTGAGCTGACGCTATTATTACTGCTAACGTGATCCTGCTTATCACTGTTATTAGGAACATCAGAAATTCTACTAATAAGACAAAATGATTACATAACAATCAGCCCAAAAACCCCAATAGCTCAATAGCTGAGTGGATCAATGCTGATAACACAAAGGTGCCTCATTCATTTAAAACAATTCTGTCTAAACATCCTCTCTCTGTGCCCAGTGGTGCCCCCATTGGGGATTTGTGTGCCCCACCCCCCCTTAATTCCCAGAGCATTTTGAATGTAGCTGTCCCAAAAAAGAGGAATTTTTCACAATCATGATGCAAAAATTGAATTTGTAAGTAAGAATTTTATGCAATAATGAACGGATGATGCCTTATCAGTATTTTATTTTTGCTAATTAAACATGGAAGCCTAAGGAAATTAATGCTCCATGCTCAGTTCATTGTTGGGGGCTTAGAAATCCCTGGATTTGAGGGCACTATTGGACACTATTAAAAAAAAAACAATCCCATCATATCCAATGATAAAAGAGGAGAAATATAGATTTTTTTTCCTCAGTCCTCAGGTTAACGTCTGATCGAGGCAGCCTGTACAGCTGTGACATCTCAGCAGCCAAAAAACAAAATCATTATATGCCCGATTCAGAGTGAAGGTAAACAGAGGGGAGTCTTACGGTGAGTTGTCTTCGTCTCCAGACAGACCCCAGTCATCATCGTAAGAGCCCTGCAGAGAGGAGAACCGAAGCAGAAGCTCTGGTCATGTTCATGTGTGTTCTGATGTTTGCGATCAGTACACGACGCTGTCACGACAATATCTTGCAGGAAAGGTGCGTTACCAAATCAGGGTAAGGCTCCGTGACTTTTCTCCGCGGGGGGCCGAACTTCACCTGGTCGACTGCAAGGACAAGGTGACGAGAATGAAAGGAGCGTTTCACAGAACAGAGGGTTTTTTTATCAAATCAACTGCCCCCTCTACCCCCCACCCCCCACATACCCAACCTCACTTAATGACTCTTCTCTAGTTGTGAACACCTGATTTGATACATATACACGCACTGTACTGGATGCGAGTGACTGGAAGAAGCCTTGTCTTTGCGAAACCACAGAGAACCTGAGCTACTGGTCGACAGTTTGATCGTGAAGCAGAGGATGAGGAAATTAGCAGAGCGGAAAGCAGAAGCTGCAGTCTCCTCTTGGCTCAGTTAGCTGTCACGGTGCTGCCGACGGCACAAAACCCAAATCATTTGAAAGTTTATTTGCTAACACGAAACTATCCGGAAATTGTTTGAAACTTCAAATGACATATTTTGGATTTCCCCCCCCCCCCCCGTACCTTTGCGACACAGTATGAAAATCAACTTGTAGAGACTTGAAACTTGCTTGCAACACACATTCCATCACAGTGAACATAGTGTGCCCTTTTTCAGTGTAACACAGCTGATACACAAGCAGTGTGCTCAAACCTTTTTACTGCTGCTTTATATTACTAGCATGAGGATGTCTTGTCATTTCAATTCTATTTTTGCGTTTCCTGTTGGTCTCTGCAATTTATTAGCTCCCTTAACTTCCGTAATATTTAGTGCCTTTAGTGCATCATTGTGTCTCCCCTTAACTTTTAAGACCCACCAAGGTTAAATGCCTAAACTTTGCCTAGATACAATATGAACTGTCTGATTAAAGACGATTACGAATCTGGCCTCACATTTTATGCCAAATTCTGGTAACTCACAGTGATATTTGGTGCTACAGATGTCCAGTAGTATTATCAGACTTGTGGAGGTGATAGAAGTGATAGATATAGCAATAGCAGTGGTAATAGCTGAAGCGGTGTGAGCCTTCAAAGCCCACCTTGGTCAAATTGAGGTGCAGGTGTTAAGTGTGCCTGTGGCTTGAGTGTGTGTGTGAATAACATGCTGTATGAAAGGGAAGTAGAGGCCAACACTTTAAGATATAGTTCTGGGCAGAGTGTGAAGCCAGACTGTAACGTTACAAACACTTGGGCCGCTAGAAGCCTATCGGCAGCTCAGCGGTATGAAGTCACTCTAGCCAGTGCATAGAAGTACCACTGTCTGTCACACACCAGTGGCATGTTCTCAGTGCCATCCTCTGACGCTGCCTCCATCCCACATGTATGGACGGGTTACAAAACCAGGGCAGTCATCAGCAGGGCTGACTGAGAGGCTTTTGTCCTTATTCTTATTATGGAGATTACGGCACTGAATACTGTGGTTGGACAATGAAGCGACTCATCAGCGAGTACAACCAACGTACAGTAAATTTACTGTATGCGCGCATGCAGTCACCCGCGCTTGCACATGAAGTGGCTGTCACAATCCAACTGTGCAGCACACGGGCATATGAAACAGTTTGAGGTGAGTCAAAGGAATAGTTCCACATTTTGAGAAATCTGCACATCCCCTTTCTTTCTGAGGGTTAGATGTTCAGATTGACATCGATCTCTGCACTGTTAAGTGCAGCGCTAAAGTTGGGATATTAGCTTAGCCTAGCGTAGCATAGCATAAAGACTGGAAGCAGGGGGTAAACAGCGAGCTAGACCAAAGTTCAACAGGACTAGAAGTCTACGGCCATGCTAGCAGGTCTGCGGGGCTCTACTTAGGCCTCCCAACCAGGAATGTCAATCAACCCAGCCACGACCCCAAATACACCTTTCTTTGAGGCCTAAATATTTCATTAACTAGGGAAATATTTTTAGCTATTGACCCCATAGTGTCATGTGGCATTGCACTTTAAGGGACTTCTGCACTGGCTTTATTTTTCAGACCCAGAGTCGACGTCCATTTTTTATTTGGACGTGGCTACTGTTTGCCAAGAGGTAAGAGCTACATTTACTTCCCAATGTGGAATGAAATGAAATACTGCTCTAAAGGAACAGGATTTATGCTCGTTTGCCGTCTAACCCACAGCCAGTCAATATCTGTGCATCAAGTACAGAGATGTGTGGGTGTGTCCTCACATTGCTCTTCAGACAGGGTCCTCTCTACAGGCAGGTGTTTCCCTGCTGACTGAATCTTGTCTGGAGCCATTTCCCCAACCTGTCAAGAGAACATTTATAAGACACACCAGAAACAAAACACTATTCACTATGAAAAAGACTCAATTTTTTCTATTTACAATGTTGTAAATAAAACTGATAAATATCATTATTAATCAGTCTATAAACTTGTCTCTCAGTTCTTTCCAACTCCCTGTGGCACTGACCTCCAGTTCATTGTCGTCCAGGGTGTGTGTGTGCGTAGGGTGGAGCTCGGGGTTGTTGGCCATGTCCAGAAGCTCAATGACCAGGTTACGGGTTAGCAACTGTGTCACAAACGGATGCTGGAGGAAGAGGTTACGCGTCACAGCCTTGAACACTATTAGGAAACGAATTTTGATCTCAGGAAATCCTGCTAATGTCACTGCTAATTTTCATCTCATCATGAACCTGTCAGTTACTTTCATGATGAAAAATGACATCGTGTTTTGTCCCAAACCAAATATTAAAGAGATATTCTGTTTAGAATCAACGCCAACCTGCAGCAGTGTCTCAGCTGAGGGCCTTTTACGAGGACTTTTGATGAGCGCCATCTTCACAAAGCTGTGGAAACCTGCAGACCTGCAGAGAGAAGACAAATGTTAAACTGTACATGTAGAACATATTGATTGGATTAAAGCCAAAAAAAAAAAAAAAGTGGAGTCGAACTCACCACTTGGATTTATCCTTTAGTCTTGGAGGCTGGAAGCTGCTCTTGGACATCAACATCAGTGCCCTGAAACATTTTTTTTTTTAAATGTCACCCGGCTGGAAAATGTCTTAATAGTTTTTATGCAGTGACTGTCCAGGAATAAAATGCAAGGCCTCTCAGCCAAAATGTTACATAACGCAAGTTCACAAGTCGCCACTGTTTATCTCTCACTGCTTTGACATAATGCAGGGTTCATTTGGTCTGTCTGTTTCCAGCTGCCTGAGCCGGAGTCCCTCTTGTCTTTGCTGACTCACCGCATTGGGTGGAGGTCGAACATGGGCGGCTGGAGCTCAGCCAGCTCGATGGCAGTGATCCCGACGGCCCAGATATCACACAGGTGGTTGTACCCGCCCTTCTTTTCCACTGCAGCTACCTCTGGCGCCATCCTGGACACGTGATTATAAAGGAAGAGGAGACACAAGAGGAAGGGATCATCAGACATAACACTCCCAAAAAGGAAATGCACTCAGAGTGTAGCAGATAGTGACTTTTTATTGGTCAACTTCCAATATGAAGTTGTTTCTTCAGTAATATTAATTAAGTTTAGTTTCTAAGAAAGGCTCAGCAAATACCTAAAACATATAGGCATGGTAGTTTCGATCAAACATTACAAAAACAGAAAGAAATGGTACTGTAAACCGACAGAGGCCAGCTCCATTCATCTCACCAGTAGGGAGTTCCGATGAAAGACTTCCTTTTGGCCACCGAGGCACTGATCTCTGCTGCCACTCCAAAATCAGCTAGATACAAAAGAGACAGACACACAGGGTCACACTGGCTGACGGCAGCTGAAATCCAATACAGATGGCCTATTTAAGCCTACTTGATGAGGTGGAGTGGTTAAATAGGTATTGTAGATGTGCATGTGTCCGATACAGATCGGCCACTGACCCAGTTTCACATCTCCTCTCTCTGTCAAAAGGATGTTGGCTCCCTGCAGAGAGAACACTCACATGAGCATCACATGATAACCCTCAGCATACCAGGTAATAAAGTATGATCACAATTATGAAGTAACACTTTAATAAAAAAAAAACAAACCAAAAAACAACAAAAAAAAACAGTTGTACCTTTATGTCTCTATGCATTTTGCCTGTTTCGTGCAGGTGATACAAACCCTGGATAAAAAGACACAGCAAATATACACATATATAAATATATATAAATAAATAAATAAATATAT
>JBBMJY010000016.1:12808324-12845821 GCA_037833715.1 Toxotes lorentzi
GTTATATATATATATATATATAGTTAGGAATAAGCACATTAAAACTAAATTATGAAACAAAGACCCTTTACATAACTGAGCCACAGCAACAGGTCATAATGCAGAACCCTCAACAGGTGTTTAGTAAAGTGATAATGAAATATTCATTTATTTAACATCGGAATGCTTGTTACACGGCAAAGGACTGCCACGATGAATCCGAAGGCAGCAAACTGTTTAGCTCTGTAATCACTCATAATCATCATCATTTATTTAGATAAATTAAATGTGGATAAACCAAAAAAAAGGTCATTTAGAATAACAAAGCCAGACAAGACCTTTCTTTTATCAGTTGTTCTCCGGGATTTTTAATTCAGCTTCAGATATTTTTTTTTCTCTTCCAGATTATCCAGTAAGAACTTGAAGTGAGCCGAAGGTCACTTACTAACAAAATAAAGACAGTCTGGCTCATATGTTCTGCTTCTGACTCTGTTATGCTGCAGCATCGGTTGCCTCTACTGTATATTTAGTGGTCTGGCGAGGTTAAATACTATTTAGCTCTTTTGCTGCTGGGAAAAACACATGACTCATCCTGTCTGCAGTGTATCTTTAGAGTTTTCACAATGCAACAGCGACAGGCTGCCTTTCACCCCCCCCCAAAAAAACCCAAAAGCCTTACCTGGAGGGTTTCTCTGCACACATACGCTATCTGTTTCTCCCTTAATGGGCCCGTCACTGTGAAGAACAGTTTGATTAATAGTTCAGACTCAAGAGGAGGGTGGAAAAGAAATAGCCTGCAGCTACATTTCTAAAAACAGAGCAGAACTCAAGTTCTACTCCAACACCTGTTTTAAAGTAATAATGCAAACATGTTGTGACTTGCTCACCAATAGAAACTGAAATGCCCTATTAGATAAATATGTGAAACGTGATTAAACAGGCTTTATAACAGGAAAGAAGCCTTTTAACTACACTCGGAGGCTTGTAAACATAATACACTTAGTTAGAAACTGATTTAAACGGGCTGGTAGTGTTATTAGATTCTGATGGCTATGATATTTACCACTTGGTGAAGAAAACTACAGAAGCGTTAACAAACTGGGGAAAAAAAACGTCAACACTTAAGTCAGTTCAGCTAATTAAGCTAGCTAACTGTTAATGAATTGCTATAAGCAAAAACAGCTATTTAGGCTTACCGGTTAATTTCCATTTACTGTAGGAACGTGTGAGTAAAAGCCTGGAAATGTGGGTAACCATGTTCCCAAGTCATAATAACGGGAGGTTACCCCATTCTGCCAATATGGAGTGCATGTAGCATTAGCCTAGCTTAGCAGAAACAGCAGAAACAGTGCTATCCTAGCTCTCTCTAAATGAAATATACTGTAGTTTTTTGTCTGAAAGGCATAGGTGTTTTGACAGGACTGACTGGGCCAGCAGTCTCCTGCTTTCTAGTCTTTCTATGCTAAGCTACGCTATATATGTCCTGGGCTTTCGCTACATTCATGTCATGTTGAAAGAATGGGGAAAACCTTTCATTCCAACTGAAAACTGTTCATGCGTTTTTCCAAGAGAGTTATTCACGCTGTTGGACGTGTAGTCTCTTAATAAATGGCAAGCATTTTTCCACCGCCACTGGTTTGTCCCTATTTCTTTTAAAACGTGCTGCAGATAATACTGAAATTGATACTAAAATCGGATGTAATACAAAACCCACAGGTAGAATTTTTCACATTTATTTGTATTTGTACCATGGTAAATATCCTGAAGGGACCCTCCACCACAGTACTCCATGCAGATCCACAGCTTGGTGTTCCTGGAGAGAGAGACATAACTTTTATCAAGCTGCTGGACACGTCTTCGCATTTTTGCATGGATTGTGAAAAGCATCACTGAAGTGTGCAGCATCAAAAGGGAAAACTCAAAAATGGACAATCCCTAATCATTCTTAAGCTAAGGCATTACACCCACAAATACATCATCCAGATGGCGTGCCAACAATCTAACTAAGCACTGGAAGGAGTGGGAAAGGAATCCAGCGGCAGTGTGGGGGGAAAAGAAAAGTCAAATTCCACATATTTAAGTCCACCAACAATCCCGAGGAATTCAACACATCTGATGTGGACGGGCTGAAAACACACAGCACCTGTGGTAGCTGCCGAAGTAGGCCACGATGTTTTTGTGCTTGCACTCCTTCATCATTGTAATCTCCTGCTGGATGGACGTGATGTCGTCACCTGAACAGACCAGACATCTTTATTAGAGGTGTGTGATGACGCAAGTCAGCATTAAGTTTAAAAAAAAAAAAAAAGACCAAGACACTAACCAGTTAACTCCTATAGTGCACATATGAGCATGTTAGTACTGTATTGTAATGACAGACTTGGAAAATGTCAACTTATCCTTTGATTTAAAAAAAATACTGCTGTTTTGCAGTTGTGAGCATGTTGTGCCAACTCCACTCTGTTAACTTACCAGGGTCCAGCTTGACGATTTTGATAGCTGCCAGTTGTGATGTCCTGATGTTGCGAGCCTGAAAGGGATATAAGAGAATATATGAAAGTCTATGTAATCAATAAATATAATCATATACATTATATCCTGCTTTTTAAAAAAAAAATAGTTTTAAGCTAAAAACATACTGTGTTTGTCAGTAGGGGATTGACATGTACACACAAACACATACACAAACTGTACTCAGAAGGACTGGGTCACTATAGGTGATACAGGTTTTATAACATTTGAGTTAACTTCAGAGCTTTAACAAGCAGTGTGAGATGTGGCATCGTGTCTTTTCCCTGCATCTTTTGGATGTCCTCATGCATTATGCTAAAAACAACTTAGAAAGGGCCTTGCATCAGGAAAACATGCTGACACACTGCCAGAATAAATGCTGATCCAACCTGCTGGCCTCCCACCACGAAGACCTCTCTACAGCTGGCCAGAGGAACATTCCAGAGAGAGATGGAAAGCCAGATCAAGTGCTGCCCATCTCTCTCTGTAGAATGGGAAACACCTGTTAGTCAAACTTATCCCCAAGTAAGCCATTTCCACCTTGCATCAATGTCTGATCTGGCACATTAACCACGTTACTTAGTAAAAACAATCCTCCAGTAGTCTGACAAAGGTAGTTAGCATTTTTGCTAAAGAAGTGAAAAGATTGTGGACACAATGTGTCACTGTGGGTGCGGCTCTTTTCTTTGACAAATATCATTTCAAGTCAGCAGAGGATATACTTCAGCTCCTTGGGCTCATGACCCCCCACAAGTCAACCCACAGAGCAGACAGAAGCACTCGTGTAACATGCGTCACATTAGTACCCGTGTGGTTTTGAAAGTCTGGGTGATGTGCCTCGACACGGCTGCACTATACCCATGAAGAGGCATATTGTGTTTTGCACAACAATGAAAAATGGCTTTGTGTTACTCAATACAATACCCTCAGAGGACATGCCAGGTAACACCCTATCACCCAACACATTTAGTTGGCTGCCATGCTTGTCTCATAGTTCTTTCAAAGTGGAACTCGTATTCTTCAGTCTGTGAAGTCATTTTTACGAACTTAGTGAGTGAAAGCATGGCTGCTCCATCAAGATACATAACTGCTCAGTATGCTATCTTGATAATGAAGGACTTATAATTACTTTAGTCTGCTGTCTCACCCAGGCTTTAACCTTGCACTGCTTCCACAGCATGGTCTAATAGCATTGGCACAAACAGCTCTTTCCCACTGGCGGTCCCAGACAAGCTTGAGGGGAGTCAAAGTCAGATAGACTGATAGCAGGGTCGTTTACCACAGACTCTGACTGTGTGATAAAAGCTAATCTGATGTCAGGAAACACATCAGAATCCATCATCTGGGACTCATGAAGATCCACAGCACATCCTTGGCAACCTGGTTGTCCTCTGTTGAGACATATGGCTCTGGACCACAGTGTTAAATGCACAGTCAAACTGACCGATTGACTAATCAGTCAACATCGTCATCATTTGATACTACAGTGTGCAGAGCAGAAAAAACGCCTCAGTAAAAATCTGAGATGTGTTTGTTGGGGACTATTTTCAGCTGCGGATTAATCCGCATATGGTGCTCTAATGAGTATTTGGAGTATCAAGTTGTTGTATGTGGGACATGATTTGTATACTCCAATGCCATGCGTTGTACATGTTATTATTTCTAGGACAGGAGTATTCTCTTTGAAAACGAACTCCATGTCAACAAAGGGTCTAATCTCTCAAAGCATATATCAAGTGTATACAATCATACTTTTCAATAGTGGGTGGTAATGCCATGATTTTTGGAAAGAATAATAAATTCTTTGAATTTTAAATTATGATGTACTATTATTATTAATAAAACAAAGCATTTAAATGTTGCACTTAGCATTTCATTTTCAGATATATCCAGTTCAGATTGCAGAAACATAAAGTAAAATAATTAAATCCTGACCAGTTCACCCAGCCAAGATAAACCTGTGATAAACCCGAGCTCTTTCACAGTATTGCAGCAGAGGTGATGGTGGATGTTGTTTCAAAGAAACTATACCATGTTTGCAACTTCCTCAATTCTTCCTGGGAACGTCAGATGGACCGCTTTCCACTCCAGGGCATCCACAACAAAATGAGGCAGCAGCCAATAGGATCAGCAGGTCGACGAAAACACAACCTGTGGCTTGGCTGCATTCATTTCCTGTTTTCTTTCCTGCTCTACCACAGGACTTCCTGTGACTACATTGATAGTAATGTCGCTTACATGTTTTTTTTTTCATAGCCAAGCCTGAAATAACAGCCGCTTAAGGTTACGTCCAAATGGGAGGGAGGAAGCCGAAGCTTTGTTGCACTTTGATCAGGCACCTAAATGGCCTCTGAGCCAGAAATGTTACACAGTCTTCGGTCAAACTGTAATAGCTTCATAATGAGGCCTCCCTTTTTCCTGCTGAATGCAGACGGGGGCACAAATGGCCTCAGAAGCAAACATGATGTTTAACTGAACATAGCAAGTGAAAACTGGTTGTTTGGCGAAAGGGGATGAAATGAAATGTAGCATTAAATATGAAACTTTTAAAAGACAAAAATAAAAAATATTCCTCTCATAAAATGAAAAGATGAAATCATAAACCTTTATCTGTTCGCTAACCTGCTACGTTCTGGGTTGACCAGTAGCTTGTGGTGGCTAATGTTAGCAAATGTACAATTAAGATATTGATGCGCAGCTGAGTCAGTTCACTTGACTCTTTGACCTTTCTCTACTCGTGGTGCTGTTACACTACACCGTAGCTTGTGGCCACATTGGCTGCCGTTCAGCAAAAGTTACACAATCACAGATGCACACACAAGTCTGATTCAGATTTCCCAAAAAGCAAAGCAACTAGCAAGCACTAGCAAGCTATTTAGCTGGTTTATTTTTACTTTATAAAGCTTTAATGCCAAATATGTTAGCAGACAGTTTGCTATGTCCTAATTCCACATCCAGCAGACACAGAGAAACGTTAGCATTCGTTTGGAGTTACATTTGTGCTCACCTGGTGGATGCAGGTCCAGTATTCACTCTCTTTTTAGCTAGCATTTGTGCCTGACGAGAGCCCTGAGACTGAACTCATTGTTAACATACAGTCACAAGACTACCAATGTACCAATGTAGCTAAATGCTAATGCTAATATGCTCAAGATAACAATGCTCACATGTTAATGTTTAGCAGGTAATGTTTACCGTATTCACCGTCTTTGTTTAGCATGTTAGCATGCAAACAATTTCTAATTAGCACTAAACACAAAGTGCAGCTGAGGCTGATGGAAATGTCAGTGTTGAAGGTGTAAGTATTGAGCTAATTAAATATGGTTAGTTGAGGGATTAAGATTATTATGATTCGTCCTCTGGGGAACATGAATGTCTGCAACAGATTCACGTCCATTCAGTTATTGTCAAGATTATAGAAAAAAAAGAGAGGAAAAAGTTCTCTTGAGAACATAAAGGTTTCTACCAAATGTCACAGCCAATGTCCCAGGGTGTACAATACCCTTATAATATTTTTCAAAGTGGTACGCTTGCAACACAAAATGCAAATCTCCATGTGAAAGCTGTCTCAGGCTGTGTTGAGGAATTTTCTGGGGAAAAAAAAAAGAAAGAAACATACTACAAAACTGCAAAACAGCTCCCAGAACTTTATAATTATGTTTGCATGTACGTGCCAATATATTGTCCAGTCCTAATTTGTGGTCAGCCACGAGATCTTTAACCATTCTCTCTACTTTAAGGGCGCAGTATTGGACAGTGCCTTCTACAAATCACACAGAACGCCTCATCAGCTCCTTTAAAATCATTTGCCAGGACACTGATAAAACTGCGGCTAACAGTTACACCACTGCTCTAAATCACTGCACAAGGTATACCAAACTAAACAAGAGATAACAATACTCTCGATGTTTCATGCTGCACCACATTACCGCTGGTAAAGCTAAATGAGCAGATGCCACTTTAAACACAGGCTGCTTTTTTAGCCATGCAGAACTGCAGGCACTTACCAAATATGGCCACTCTCTTACATGGAGACATCTCTCTCTACATGAGTGTCTTCCACATTATCGATATATTCATATATCAACTGGAAATTGCTTTTTAGTGAGTTCTGTGTTTAGTGTACTTGTTTCAATCATTCACATTTGCACAGTTTTACAAAAATACTACTTTTTAAACTGTTCCCAAGTATAATTATAGACATTTATTCTTACTACAAGAATCACAGATGAGAGCTGAGATAACTTCACTTCCTCAGCAACAAGGCTGCGACACTGCTGCAAGCGAAATATGTAAAGTGCGTCTCAGCAGAGGTATGAATTCACAGTGTCCAGCAAGCTGTTATGACAGTCCTTCATAATAATTCACCTGCAGAACTCTGTGCTAATACAGCTTACAACAAGCTAAAATCCAAATGAGGAGTCTGAATGTGTGATGCATCATTTAGAGCGCCAGCTGCAGGAGAAGTGCATATGCCAGAGAAAAGGCTCTGGTTTGTTGTTGTCAGGTTTTAGTGTCATCTCATCAGAATGGGAGAACAAAGGTTTCTGTCAAGAACCAGGAACTGTTACCGACATTCAGCCGTCACAGGAAGAGATAAATTATAATAGAGACAGAGATATTTGCTTTTTTTTTTTTTTTTTTTTCACCCCTGCCAGTGGTGGCACTGATCACACCATTTGCAAAACAGCAAAACCAGCCAAATTCATGGCTGAATGCTGGAAAACAGACGCCCTGGTATTTCCTGGAAATTCTTACGAAAATCTGCCCCTTCTTTTTCCCCAGTAAAACTAGCCGTGGGAGTGCGGAACTTTTTGGAATTGTGTCTGTGTGTTCGCATAATTCCGAATATAACGTGCAGCGAAACAAGGACACCAACTCCAAACCTACTTGGCCCCACCAGAAAAGCGCATGTGCTTGAAATGGCACCATGGTTTAGATGTTGCTGCGGGTTTTCTGACAGCTCACAGAATGTGTGAACGCGCTTTAATCAGACACGCAAGGTGGCGGTCACATAGAGAGACATGGAGGGAGAAGACGCTAAAAAAAACAAACCTCTGGGGAACATGAACATCTTCGACTTTAGGAGGAACTCGTTTGCATATTATCAAAGGCGAGAAAGAGTGATATATCCTCAGGAGGTAATCATTTGAAAATCATGGCTTGCACTTTGTCTCTATGTGTCAACCCTGTGATGGACTGGCAACCTGTTCAGGTCGTAGCCCGCCTCTGGGATTGGCTTCATATATGGTTACACTATGAAATATTCAAAATGGAAGTGACTTAACTGAGTCCGAGACCACTTGAGGACAAAAACAGTGTCAGTCTGGACCGGCTGTGGCTGGTTGGAGCCACACAGGAGGCCACGGATCATGATTAATAAGAGGGTCGCTCACACACATGAGCTCTGAACTGAGTTTCCCTCTGAATAACAACAGTGTGATGAGAGTCCGTTGAATGCCCACACAGTCACATGTCCTGAGGTTTCACCCTTGACTCCCAACAGCAGCAGTGGGGGTGATAATGTGCTATTGTGTGTATTACTGTTACTGTTCCCATTCACATCACATGCACAGGCTGCAATATGTCCAGATGCAATATATGGTATATAATATTATAAATTATTTACTATAATATCTAGACCTGCTCTATAAAAAAAGGGCTCAATGCAGATCCACTGATTTAGCATTGCATTGAAAAAAAAAAGAAAGAAAAAAAAACCCTGAGAGATATACCATCGGCCTGGTGCCTACATTACCCACAATGCAATTTAAGCAGCAGAAGCTAAGACAGAGATCAGGGTGTGCAACGCTATGCTCGTAGCAGCTAATGTAGCCTGTAGCCTGCAGCAGATATGTCACTCGAGTCAGTGACATCACTTGAGGACGTTTATCCTTTGGAGGCTTTATACAGCTGTTTTCACGTGTACAGCAGTACTCCCCCAACATCTGGAATCACACACACAAACAAATCTACATTCACCTTTTAGAGATTTTGCTCTTCTCTTTAAATATGAACTGTAAAGAAGAGGTTAATCAGGACGAGGTCTTATCAGGAAGAATTATTATTTAGGATCAACGACCAAAGGTACCAAAACTGTCAAGACAAAAATAAAACAGGAGCATATGTAAGCTGCGGCTGAAGAGAGGCAGGCCGATCAGGGTCAGGATCACCTGTTGCAGTGACTGAATGATCAGCTCAGGATATGAACAGCATGGTGTGTGGTGCGACCGCCACGCGCAAACCACTGAAAATAAACTGAAAACACATCACTTCCGTCACCACACTGGAGTTCTCATGTGAAACACTGTGTAGAAGCTGTAAAAGCAGTTAAAGTCAATGCAGATGAGTCTGCAGCTGGAGACAGTGCCCCCCCCCCCACCCAACCAATCCACTCTTACTTCCTCTTTGAGTAACATTTGTTTAAAAAAAAACAAACAAACTACAGTGTACATTACAGGCTTTATTGAGCCATTTTTAAAGATGCATGTCTTCAGCAAAAACCAAAACCCTTAGGTAACGTC
Source organism: Toxotes lorentzi (assembly GCA_037833715.1). Taxonomy (NCBI): domain Eukaryota; kingdom Metazoa; phylum Chordata; class Actinopteri; family Toxotidae; genus Toxotes; species Toxotes lorentzi. Next base: position 12,817,339 of record JBBMJY010000016.1, read on the forward strand.
TGCGCTTGCTGCTGTAACTCTGCGTTACAGCAGCCCACGGGTCATTTTTTTCTTTTGGGCCCAGGACTTCAGATTGTTTACTCCGGCCATGCTGTCTGGAATGTTAAAAAAAAAAAAAAGAAGAAACAATTCAAATTCTTCTTTTGCTTCTGCAGGATGCACAAGGCACCGGAGCGGCTCTTAGCAGCACAGGATGTTTGCATCCTGACACCAAAATCACCAAGTGGCAAGAGGTGACATGCACTTTCCTACTGAATACAAACGTTGGATAATATGACACCGTGATTCACTGTAAATTTCTATATGTATATATATCTGCCCTTATAACATCACCTACTTTGACTTATCAGGTTTTTTTAAATACTAGAATCAGCCAAAAAATTATTCTTCTCATTGCTATTTTATCTATAAACTGTTGATTTTGCATAAAATGAAACACAATTTGATTGTATATAATTATTGCAATACAAAAATATATTATGAAGGAACCTTTTTATCAATATGGTCCACAGCTATGGAAACAGCATGAAGCTGTGGCACTAATGCAACAGGCTGAATCCTGAACCTATTGTATATAATGGCTTTAAGGTCATTTTATTGGAAAGCACACACACAGACTTTGCAAAACTGGCATGAATTAAAAGACTTTTATTTTCTTTCTTCCTTTCTTTTTCTTTGAAATAAAAGGACATTTATTTTGACATTCCGTCTCCACTGACACGAGCTTGATCACTCTCTCTCTCATGTCATCAATTAACACCCCTCACGTGCAGCTTTGTCCTTGATGAACTACAGACACTTTCTCATCCAAAAAGGCAGTTTTCACCTTAATGAACAGGAAGTGAAAGGGCGCGCGCACAGATAGAGAGAGATAGAGATAGAGAGAGAGAGAGAGAACCTTCAGCCGTGAACTAACATCACGTCCCGGTTTAACAGGCGAAGGGAAAAAAAAAAATGTTCGCACTCACCTTGAACACGTCTCCGTAGGTGCCGCACCCAATCCGGTGAATTAACTCGTAGTCCTCCAAAGGGTCCAGGAATGACACCCCTATCCTGTCCATGTTTGGGGAGACGCTTCTGCGGCCGCAGTGGGTGAGCCTGGCGCGGCTTCTCTACTTACACATCCCAGATGTCGGAGGACAGAGCGGCGGGCAGCGGCGGCGGCACTGGTTTGGCTGGTTAATGGGAGCTAATTGGAGCTGACTAATTGCTGATGTGTCGATCAGACAGGAATGACACGAACACAACTCTCTCTCTCTCTCACACACACACACACACACATAGACACACACACGCACGCAAACTATTCCGCGGTCACTGACACACACACTAACTACAAGCCTCTGGGTGCAAATAGTTCCGAGCGGGGTTGGAGTGAAATCACGCATGAGCAGAGGCGCAGTACACTGTAAAAAAAAAACAAAAAAACGAAAATCTTTTTTTTTCTTTTCCTCTCTGTATGTTGAACTTTTATGCTCCTGTTTGTACTACAGAAAAAAAAAAGAAATAAAAAAGGGATAAAAGAAGAAAAGAAAAATCCTCATGGCAGATCAAAATTGAACATAACTGTAATAATAAGTCTGACTAACTAAGTTTAATTCTGTCTTCAAAAAGCCAGACTTCACACTTATTATCCCACAGTATTAAATTAACCAAATATCTCTACTATGGCTTCTGCAATATCTTACTGTCTTGTATCATTTCACATGTTCTGTGTTTTATGTCATGATTTTAGTTTTGCTGAGTTGTGTGGATAACCCCCCCCCCCCCAAAAAAACTACATACACTACAGACTAAAACTCCCTGTTCTGATTGGACATTTTTTAGAGTGTAAAGCCTCTACAGCATTCAGCCCAGTAACCTGTGAATCTGTGCCCTGACACCGGGCGCAAGAAAAAAATATCTGCATTTATATGTCATTTCAAATAAGTTATAATTAGGAACAATTTCTTTCTGAGTCTGGACAGCTCACCATCATCCGGGGAGGGGGGGGGTGTACATTCCCACCAGGATAATCAGTAGGAGTTGGGTGATGCAGCAGGACAATGACTCAAACAAAGAAAATCCACCTCCTGGAGAAGCCCAGTCAGAACCCAGATCTAATACACATGAGCATACTCTGTTGTCATCAGGTCTTTATTACTTGCAGATACAAAAACAAGAACAAAAACCACAAGTCATCAAGCAAATAGGATGGAGCAGGGCCACCTAACGTGGCTCTGCCTCAACAGTGCATGGTCTTCCTGGTCTTTTCTAATCATTAAAAATAGGCCTAACTCAGCTACTCTCAAAACTAAAGGCCACCTACCTTAGAAAAGAGCAAACGCAAAGTAAGGCAACATAGAGCTAGCAAGAAAGAAGCTGTCGATAGAGCAGAGGTGGACAATGTTACACAGTAACTATCCTAAATTAATCACTTCCAAGGCTTCAGTTATGAACGGAGTTCCTAACGGTACGAGCTGATATTTACACATCTGTACGTTGAGTTCTGGTCTTCCTCGTTACTTTGGCTTCAAACCTCCGCATGAAAGTCGACGAGAAGCTAATAGTCAGTGTGCAATTGGCTGCCAATTGATACACGAACTAACGATGAGTGAAGCTTACAATCAAATAAATTTCAGTTCAAACCTGATATGTGACGTTAAACTCGAGATCATCTGTGCAAGTCAAGTAATATTGCTAGGACCTATGAGGATATTCACTGAAGAGGACCTGTGGATGAAAACACTGGTTTAAAGGTTCACGAACAAACGAGAGGTTCATCTGGTGTCCGTGCTGCTGTTCACAGTAAGTCGTACAGATTCTCGACGGCTCCTCCCACGACAGTCCACGCGTCTAGAGCGATTTGCGCTGCCGCTTCATGAAGGACATGGAGTAATCCCCGGCCGGTGTGCTCTTCTGCCTCTTCATCTGGACTTGTGACTGGGCGGTGAGCTGCAACTTGATGGCGCTCGAGTTCACCTTGGCTGCGCACAGCAGTTCCTTCATTCCCTTCATCTTCTCACTTTGAAAGACCACGACGGGGCCGGCCGGGGAGGGGGACACCTGCTGCTGGGACAAGGGCGAGGATGCAGAATCCGGGCTGGGGGACTTGGGTTTTCCTTCGGTGTCACCACCCCGTAGGCTCTGTGAGGAACGGCGGCGGCCCCCTCCCTCTCCTACCTTCTTGGGCTGAGATGCTGCCGCCTGCTGGGCGGGCGGGGAGGTGGGAGCAGCACCAGGAGGAGGAGGCGAGTTCTGCTCCTCCAGCTTGGACTCCCTCCTGGGACCTCGTCGACGGCCCTCCCGGGGGTCGTCGCTGGACTGGTCGTCGTCATCCTGGGACTCTGGCTCTTTGGTGATGATCGACACCTTCTGGCGCACCTTTGGAACCAAACCACAAACCTATTTTTAGCTACAAAGCATCGCTGCGTACATCAACCACATCAGGTCTGACTCCGACTCGTTTTGATGTTCAAAGACTGTAGCTACTCTGGGCCTCTCACCTGAGCATCAAAGCGGCTCAGAGACTGGACCAAGTAGGTGGCCCAGCCTACATGAAGGACCGGTGTGGGACTGCCCTCCTCCCATTTGCAGATGCCATCATAGAAACGCAGCAGGTGGGCGAAGCATTCTGGGTCCTGGAGTGCTGAGAACACTGATGCCTGTTTGGGATGCTCCTGGGAAATGGAAGGGGGACCACACAGGAAATTAGTTCACATTGATGTAAAACACAGAACAAACACAGGGTCACTTCTTCTACCTCTAATCTAGATTATGGAAAAAATAAATCGAGCAGAACTAAATCAGGCTCCACCACAAAACCTGGAAATGGAAACTGACACCAAGAAAATAAACTTATGCTACTGCAAATAATCTCCATGTGGATCCGATCTGTAACACCAGACGCGAGGATGACCTCCTGTGTTACAGCCCTCCTCTGGGTGGGAATACTCACCTTGTCTGCTCCTTCTCCTCCCTCTCCTCCCTCCCCAGGACTCTCGGCAGTGGCCGTCTCCTTCAGCAGAGTGGGGATCACGTCGTTTGCGATGTCGAAGAACTCTTTGTAGATCTCCTCATCCTCACGGAAATAGTTATAGCTGCAGGTGAGAGGAGAAGGGACGGTTAATGTAACAGCAGGGGGAGACATCTGCTCAAAATAGGGTTTTAAAATGCTTCATTTCATTTTATCCACTGGATGATCAGTCCCAGTAGGAGCTTCACTTTAAGAAAGGCTCTTTTTGGGTGATCAGCTTGATGATAAACTCATAAATGTGGAGCGGTAACATGCTGTGGTTGAGTTAGAGGGAATTACAGCCTAGACGCCACAAGTGGACTCTGCTGCACAATCAACAAAGAATCCACTGTTATGAACACACACCCACACACGCACATGCATTTCCTTCTTGAGATGTGCATAGAGGGAAAGGCTGAAATTGAAGAACAATGGGGGAGCAGGAAAAGGAAGCTGAGTGATAGCCAGGGTGGGGTGGGGCGGGCGTGCGGGTGGGGGGTGTCAGTGCTGGTATTTTTAGCCGCCTCTCTTGAGCGGTGCATTTGAAGGGGAGGAGAGAGCGCGAGGATGCGGAGAGGGACACTTCCTGGATCAACCACCCCACCCTGTCAAACCAACTGCAGGGACTGAGCTTGTCTGTGGTGGATGTGTCCCAGGAATTAAAAAAAAAAAAAAATTAAAAAATCAAAAGATAAAAACAAACACCACAGTGAAAAATCTCAACCAGAGCTCAAAACTCAACTGTCACTACCACTTTTTTTTGACTAAGTTACAACACAAGTCAGGAAAGACTGCCAGTGTTTACTGCCACCTTGTGTTCGCCTGGTGAAATAACTGCATCTGATGTTGGATCATCACCTCGCCCACCTTACATAGAAAAAACTAAAAGTTCCTCAGTTTTTAATTCTAGTTTCTAGACTAAAACCTATAAAAAATAAACTTACAAAAATGTGACAAAAACTAAATGAAAACGAAGTCATTGGCAGTCGGCACTACTGTGGTTTTGCCTGCAAGTGCACATGCAGAATCTGATAACGCTCATAGCTCCCCCATCCATTGTGGTGCGGAAAACTCACTCCTGCATGACCTGAGCCGCCTCGGCCCAGGCCTTCAGCGCCTCCCGCACGTCCCTGTGCCTGTAGTGGAAACCAGCCAGGTACATGTAGGGGTAGATGTGCTCGTTGTTGTAGTGCCTCTGAGCCGAAGTCACAGCCTGCGAGAGAGAGCGCAGAAACATGGGGATGACAAGTACAAAAGCTGAGGTGACAAATAATATTTGTCATATATCCTACAAGTCTTGCTCCTCTGGGACCTGGTGAATCCCTCTTTAAAGACTTACCTTGAGGTGGATTTTCAGGGGGCTCTCTTTGCCTGGAATTGGATCCTGGTCCTCAAGGTCTGCCAGAGTGCCCATGGCCATGGGATACCTGGAGCACGGTGCAGGGCGGCAGGAGGATAAGTACACGTCAGAAAGTTAAGTCTAACAGAAATTCATCTTGTTTCCTTCCTTCCTTCCTTCCCTCCTTCCTTCCTTAACTAACTCTTACCTGTCCAGGTCACCTCGTTCATACAGCAACCACAGGAGCTTCTGTTAAGGGAAAAACAAAGAGAGAGAGAGAGAGTGTCAGCTCTTAACAGTGACTGCACCATAGATATTAAAATGAACTTTATTCAACTTGACAGCACAGAGAGGCAGGTCTTTATTTCTAATTTCGCTCTTTAACATTTCTATTTTAGCATATTGCTACTTGCTGCTAATGAACTAACACTGTCTGTTCTCACTTCCTATTCTCTAAAAAGATAGTGTTTCCAGTCACTTCTGCTTTCTTGGGTTGTAACAGCTTTTAAGCTGAAAACCATGAATCACTTCGTACACGGATTTTTCACATTAAAAGCCATCCACAGGCTCAAAGAGCGGAATCCCTCCGTTTCCTCGAAGGCTTTTAATGTGAAACGTGCAGGAAGTGTTGAGTTTTAGCGATGAAACTCAAAATCAACATTGAAGTGACTGTTACTTCAGTTACGTTCAAAGAGAAGCACCGGTGATTACGACATGACTGTGGTTCTACTTGTGGAACTGACGTGTATATTACAGGTGAATATTTCCAACATTTCTCTATAAAACATGTCTAAAATTCTGATTGGATGCCATTTTTCCAAATTTTTTAATCGTTCTTCACTAGAAGAAATAAATTTAGGGTCGTCTGCATAGTTTAATTCTATAAAAGGGAATCACAGCCACACATTAGGCCTCGGTGATGTTTGGGTAGGATGAAAACTATAAACCTTTTTTTTTTTGGTAAAGTTTAAATGTATAAAATTGTTTAAAAAAATGAAAAGGGGGGAAATCTTTTTCTAAGCAACGTACTTCAAGACAAATGAAAATGATAATGTGATATAAAAAAAAATGTTTACACATGTATCAACAGCAGCAAGTTGAGTTTTTGACTGCCTCCCTCACATCTACATCAGGTCGCCCACTTCCTCCACAATCCACAGTGAAACTGAAAACTGTGGCGTACCAGGGTGACGGTTACTGCAACAGATGCACGCTGTCAGTGGCAGCACTCACTTGTTGTAGCTGCAGGAGCTCAGAGCTGTCAGTGTGTAGGTCCAGTGAGGGATTGATAGCACAAACCATGAAGGCCACCTCCATGCTTCTGTCACACTTCATGTAGGAGCCCTTCAGATACAGCCAGCTCTATGGGAGACAAACACACACAGGCCAAGATTACATAAAATCACAGGAAGTAAATATCATATACGACATATCATCAGCCTGCGTTTTCACAGTTAAATCATTAGGTCTGTCTGCTCACATTACTCCTATGTGGCCACTACAGTTCATAGCTCACTGGTTTAGGCGTGGAAGCCCTCATGCGTGCCCCAAGACCAGGACCTGAAACACTTCTGAGTCATCTCGATTGTGAGTTCATTCAGTACCAGTAAACACCTCTCTGACAGATGCTGAGAAATCCCTAGATATACTGCAAGTGATTACCAGCATTGTGCCTGGTGTTGAATGACTTCTGTGCATGGGTGAATAAACATTTCCCATCAGTCACTGCTCTAACCACAGCTCTCCTCAGCTCTGTTTTCTGCCTGTCTCAAATTGGCACCTATAGATCAGTCAAAAAGCTCTACTACTTGTTGACCACTTATTCACTGGATTTACAGAAAATGTGTTATATTGTGACATCTATCGTTATGTAGATATAAAATGACCTGTAACAAGATATAAGATTTTGGATATATCGCACAAGCCTAACCTTTGTATGAAGCTCAGTATATACGATGGAAAGTGTGAGGTTTTGTACATTGAATGTTTGGGAGTTTCTTTAGGTTCTCAGAAAGCAGTTGATCATTTATCGAGGAAGATGAAGGTTGGCCTTACTCTCTCACTGACTCCTGCTGTGACCGTTTGTCCTCGTCGGTCCTCGTTGCCCTTTCCGTGCCAGGTGACTTCTGCGGTCTCTTCGCCATTCTTGCCGAAAATCACCCAAGCGTGGTCCTCAGACAGTGCCAGGTGGACATCCTTCAGGCCTAGGACCTGGCAGGCTGCCACCACCGCAAACGCCACCCCAGAGCTGTCCAGTTTGGTACCTGGTTTAAATTTAATAGAGAATTATTTTAATTTCATTCAGTTTGACAGAACTAACCAGTTTCTACACTTGTTTAATTCTAATAAGTGCAATGTCGTACCAGTGATGAGACTGAAGAGGGACTGGATGTGTGCCCGGTCCTTGAAGTATGAGCGGCTGAGACTGTTCCAGATCACATCTGACACCTTCTTCACTAGCTCCCTGCTGGATCCCGAAGCAGTCCTCCGGTACTGGGACAGATCCACCGCGCCACGGATCTGCGCTGTGAAGCGTTCATACAGTGCAGAGATCATACCCAGCTCCACCGTGGGGAAGCAGGAGTTGGGGCAGTCTGGCTCCAGCGGTTCAAACCGTACCCCTGGAACATTTATGGGGATGACTCTGTTCACAGCCAGGAAGTGTTCGACAAAACCCAGGACCAGGGAAAGAAGGGCTAGGTCTGGCTCAGACTTGCGGAGCTCGGCATCGAACAGCTGAACCACACCGTCGATCCCCCGCAGGGGGAAGTGCTTCTTCTGGGCGGAGTGTAAACCCATGGTTTTCCACGGTCATTCACGAGCCAGATGTTCTCCTCACCTGCAGTACTGAATGTTACAGAGCTGTCAGTTCAACTAACCATCAGCACCACACACTGATGCTGCAAAAAGAAAACAAAATCAAAAGAAAGCTCATTTAAAAAAATTAAATATAAAGCTGGTCATTGTTTTTCTGAAATGGGAGGAAGTTGGGAGGTTTAATAAACTCCAGTACACAACTTTACCATTATTTTATATACTTTCCCGTGTTTAACATCAGGCTTGGCAATCTGTCCTCTAATATGAAGGCAGGATTAATAAACATCCCATTAATGATCTCAGCAGTAATAATAATAAATCCGACCATGTAATTATAACAACCGCAAGCCAAACAAACAGAACGTAAAGCTCGGCTGAGCAGCTAGACTCGTTGCATAATGCTGGTTACATCAATGTCGCTAACAGGGACTATATGGCGCTTTGGTGGGCGGGGCACTCTCACTGCTACATGAACCCATTCAATGCAAAGCTGCAAAATAAACGGCTCTTTGAAGTTCGTCAGTAAGATTAATTCGCTAAAAATGTCTCCGCAACATCATAAATGCTTGGTCTTTCAGTACAGACGGAAATACTCACTTAGGTGACCTAACTCGTTAGCCTGACTGGCTGACGTAGGCTAACTTGCTAACCTTTTAAAGTTAAGTCAGCGTTAGCAACGCACGGGGTTACTATCATTGTTAATATGTTGAATGAATGCTAAGTTTTTTTAACAAGAGAGATAAAGTGCTGAAATAAGCCGAACCAGAAAGTGAGTCCATACTGTGTCAAACAGCTCGGGAGCAGCAGGCTGAATGACGACTGTTGTCAGAGGCAGCTAACAAGCTAACGAGCTGCTAGTTAGCTGAACTCACCACTTTCGCATAACGTTTATCCCCTTAGCGCTCCCGCGAAATATATCGCCACAATGTGCCGCAATACAGACTTACTCTAAGCTCTTACCAACGCAAAAGTTGACCGGCGTGTAAGAGATTACGTACCCGTTTTCTCAAAGCCTTAGCCACATGTTTTTGTTTGTGTCCCCCTTCTTTTGCCGCGCAGTCCAATCTGTCCCAATGTGTTACCAAGCTCTACGTCCGCGTAACAGGGCAGATCTCACAACGATACGTAGGTCGCTGTCACTGGCAGTTGAGCGCCGACAGGCCCATGCCCATGGTTATAGATCTAACCCAATGCGCTCACTAGGGCTTTTCAGGTGTGCTGGGAAATGTAGTTCAAAGTATGTAATTCGTAAACATGCTCAGCAGAGGGCAGCACGATGCATTTATGTGAAATAGGCTATTGCTCGAAAATTGAACAAAGGCTAAGTTACATAATGGAAAACAGGCTGCAATAAAAACAAACAAACAAAAACAACAACAACAAAAAACCCCACACAGTTTATAGAAGTGTAAAAATCCTAATGTCACTACATATTCATCATTATTCAACACTATTTTATCAGTGTGGCTGACTGGCTTTGTTATAAACAACTCAAACACACACCCGCTATGTCTTCAAACCATAGTTAACACATTGTTTAGCAGGAATATTTTTGATTTACTCAAAATCCATGCAGTGCGGCCAGTGCGATGACAGCTAATGGCCGAAATACAAAAGCCCACTTTTGTTCAGAGCAGGTACATAACATGGTGTCTGTGTTCAGGAATATTCCCCGTGATGCCTTCAATTGCTGTCGAAAATTTCCACAGCACGTGCTGAACTTCACAAATTACGTAGTTTGATAAATTGACACAGCCGTTGCTAGAATGTATTTTCAAAAGGCAATAAACATGGATGACGAATCAACGAGTGATGGTTTTATGTCATTGCATTTGAGTGAAGACGCAATCCCAACTGGTCAAGTTGTAGCTGAGATATAGGAGCTTATGCGGAGACTTTGAACGTCTCTCACTCTGTCATGTTTTCCCCCTCCTCCATAGTCCTCCTTGTTTCCCTCCATCGCCGCCTTTCTCTCAGTGCTCGGACGGTGCGTTAAGGTGCGGATCCGAGTCCCGCTCTTGGGGAAATTAGAGGAAAGTCAGACGACATATAACACCTTCAAGGGACAGTATAATAATTTCAATTTGAGACGACAGACATTTCGCCGCATTTGAAACTACAGTAAAAATGGATCCAATGACTCAGTCCGCCCAGATATCATCGTCGCAAGGGTTTGCCGATGGGCAGAATTCTGCTGCCAAAGAATCAAAGCTATCCGGTAAGAAATAAACTAACCGTTAAGTTAGCAAGCTAAACGTTCATGTTATTTTTAAACTTAATGTTTTACCATTAATTCCTCTTAAACCATATGTGTTTCGTTTTTATTCACAGGAATATTAATGATTTCACTGGTTACCGTTAAGTCCGAGCTGTAACCATTGCAATGCCGAAACCCCTGTCCTTTTTGTTGTTGTTTTTTTTTGTTTGTTTGTTTTTTTCATTTTGTCTGTTGTTGGCCTGCTTGGTTGTTTAAGCTTGTTTCAGCTAATATGGGAAACACCTGTGGTTGTCAACATATCCGGACACACTAACGTTATGTTATTTAGCTTTGGCCTGCCCGTAGCACACGCGGCTGTCATGTATGGCGATAAAGCCTAGCAAAACGTCTTTTGTGAATCTGTCAGTTTTAAATATGTCGCCTTGTTAACAGGTAAAGGCACAGTCAGTAGCCAGTGTCGTAGAGCATGAGGTAAGGCACAGCTAACCAGCGAAACATTGAATTATGGGGCTAATACTATTTGCTGCTAAGCGGTGTTTTTATATTGAGGGGAGTCTGCTTTAATCGCGTGGCTAATTTGGGAAAAATATTCAAATACGTGTCGCTTAGTGCATTTGGTATTAGCAGAATTTAAATATCTATCCTAATGATTTGTAATATAGTCTTGCGTCATGCTCTTAGAGGTGGATGTGGTTCTGAAAGGTTAAGAAAAAGCACATGACAGTTTTTACAGTGAGGTTTGGTGTGTCAAAGCGCTATCGGTGCTAGATGTTGCGATGCTCTGTACTGCAGACGCATTGTTACTGGGCAACTGCCAGCGAACAGTGGACCTCTTAAAGGCACATTGCCCTTTTTGTGTCGTCTTGATATTAATAACCACTCCCAGAACAAAACCATAAGCCTTAAGGGCTTCACTGCTATTATTCGTCTCTATCTTAAAAACTCATCACGTCTTTTTTTTGTTGTATTTTACTTTGCATTTTATGAAGTTCCAGTCTAGAGGAGCCTAATTAAAACAAAGGAGCAGCGTTGTCTCTCAGGGGCTTATTGACAGGTTATTGTGTGCCAGGGAGTGGCAGCTTCACCATCAGGGTGTTTGTGTGTGTGTGTTGCTATCTAATTTGAACTCAATCAGCCACTACATCAGAGCCATATGAAAATCCTTCAAAACCGTGTTCGGGTTAATCAAAAGGATTGTAAGCTTTAAAGAATTATAGTACATGTGGTGGTGGGCGTCAGCTGGGTGTGGTGCATTCTGCTTCAGGGAGTTTCAGTTTGGTCTTGGAAGTTGTTATCACAAAAAAAAAAAAGCTAAATAAATGCAAAAGTTACAACATTTACGACCCTGATTATTTCCATGCTTACAATTATGTGACATACCATATGATTAAAAACCAAATTATGATCCACTGGTATTATAATTGCGATCACGTCTATTAGTTAAAAGTTATAGATCAGCCATAAACAAGTCTGGAACTTTCGGTGCATTGTAATGTTAGATGTAGAGATTCTTTCTTTTTCTATAGCTTTGGGCTTATTCACTAAACGTAAGTCCCTGTAGCATGTTGGAAAATTTTACAGCTGCGGTAGAAACTACACAGGCAGAACTTTATGGGTTTCTGTCGGACGACGGACGTCGTACTTGTCTGTGAGAGCTTTAATTTCTGTAGAAGATGCCAGAAAACATGGCTGTGAAAATAGTTTTCCAGCAGCTCTGACCAAACCCAGAATGATCTTGGTTTTTTAAAAAGCATTCCTTGTCAGATGAGGCATTGCCTTCCAGAAACCTTAGTCATTACAGCACTGCTGAGTCACCTCAAAATATGGGCTGTAGGCCCCACTCTGCTTCGACATCACATGGAACGATGATGAAGTTTGTAGATGGGATCATCCTATTTGCAATTGCTTTAAACCTTACACATTTCTTGAGGTTGGCAAGAGACGTCACTTTTTTATTTTCAACTGTTATACAAAATAAATATCTATATTTTAGTCCAAGGACTTGCAGAATTAGTTTTCATTTCAAATAAGGCTAACAAAATGAAGAGGTTTTTTTTTTATATATAAAATGGTTTTGTTTTGTTTGTACTGAATTTAGACAAAAAAAAATCACTGTGTTGCTTTGTCTTTCACCATTAAACTCAACTCAACACATCTTGGACAGATTTATCACATTAAAATCTGCAGTTTAAACTGAATCCGTCTCTTTCCTGGTAGGTTTTTCCATTTCCACATCTAAAGGAAGTATTGATTTGCATTGACTTTGCTGTTGGGGGGAACCCAGCAAAGTCAAAGCTATTGGTCATGGTGCATTAAAAAAAAGATCTTTTTAAAAGAGAAGCAGCAGTAGAGTGGTGAGTATAACATGACTGCTGTTGTACTGATGGAATTAGATGTGTGGAAATGTACGTTATACAAGATGGCCTGCTCTGCCTTTGCAACTTCTCTCTGTAGATGAGCCCATTTCATTTGACTTGCACTCTGATGAGTGACACTAGTCACAAAGGAAGTGGCACACTTCAGGACGAGGACCTCATTTCTCAAACGACATTGCATCAGATTTGCAGGCGAGGTTAGCCATGGAATCCGCCTCTGTGTCACTGCATTATGTGTAATCTCACAATCAGACGCAGCAAGTCTTTATGCGTTTTTCTTTAAACTTTATAGCACAGATGAGTCCAGCAGCTCTCTCACACTTTAACATTAATCCTGAGCTCAGTGTTTGATAACTGGTGTCCCAGCTGTCTCTCTGCTCATATTTCCTCATTGGAATGTTCTAATATGAGCAGACTAACCTTTATGTTAGTGGAGGCATCAGACCCCAACTTTCATTTGATCTATGAACTTGCTGTGAGTCCACTGAAGAAAACAGGAGAATTGTGTTCTTTTCCTCTCTTTGTATAGCATTCTGTCGTTTCCATGAGTTAACATAACTCCAGTTACTGCAGTTGGTAGCCTTCTAAAGTTAGTAATGCACAGCTATGCTAATAAACACACATTTCCATCCAAGATCTGCAGTCTGACTTTGATAAGAGGTTTGTGACCATTCTTGTGTCATTCTCATCAGTGTTGTTTATTAATCAGTGAATAAAAAGCATCTTGATTCCCCGATGTAGATAGGCGCTCACCGTAAAGCGCTTGAAAGCGAAACACACTCACGAAGCTTCAAAGAACACAGAGTTCTCTCAGCCTCCCCTTCTCTTCACTGGTCTTGCCAAGACTACCCTCCCTCCCTGTACTCCCTGCTGGAGCAGACCGTATCACTGAGGGAGCAGAGGCAATCAGATAGCCCTCAGGGTGTGGGCAGTACAGTGTAGCTGGATCACCAGCACAGGCAGGGCAGTCGACCCGCTCTGCGTCATCACTTCCAGTAAGACACAAGCCTCAGGCTGAGGCAATAGTGGCAAAGGTGACATTAGCTTGTTGTTTTGGTTATTAATGGCCCCCAAACTCTATTGTACACAGGCACTGTTCAGATCTGGCATTAACATGCGTCTCGGATGATCCGATAACAAGCGGACAGCTCTAAGTGGAGGTGTGAATGCACACCAAAGACACATTGAGGACACATTTTGAGATCTGATCACTGAGACCACATTCGCAGGTGGTCTGGGTCAAATTCTTTTAGGAGCTTGGACGTGATTTGGTTCACCTGGAGCACACCAAGGAATAGACTCAGTTTGTGTTGTTTTGATTTGTTCTTCTTCTTTTACTTTCTGGCAGACTGCACACAGGAAGTGCATCGCTGCCTCCCACCAGTGGAAAAACACCCAAGGCACATGTTATTGCCAGGTCTGAACAGGGCCTGACTCTATACTACCTGTCCAGCAACAAACATAGAGACCAGCTGGTGGAGAGAGTGGAGCGTTTAGCAGCTCATAAACGTGGCTAGAAGCACAACATCAGTGGGATGCTGAGGTTTCTCTGCGTTTCCTGTGATTGTAAATGTAGGAACTGTTTGCTGCCACATGTTTCTGAAGTGATTTCGGGTCAGATGTGTTTTCAGCTTGTTCGCTACCGCCCCTCCCTCGCCCCCACCCCCAACCCAAAATAACTTCATACAGCTTTAAATAAAAGAAACAAGTGATCTAACAATGTATTTATACAGTTTAATTGCAGAGATATATATTATATATGTTATATATATAAATATATATGATATTATGCTTATTGTGACTTAACCTGATATGTTTTCTTTATAGAGAAAGTTCTAATTTCTAAAGTACATTCAAACAGTCAAATGTCAAGGTTTTTTTTTTAACCATGACATTTATGCATATTTTTAATCTACATCTAAGGATGTAAATTATTCAATTTCATATTTATGAATAGTTTATTTTGAATGGCTCTTCACTCCTGGCACCCTGTTAACCTCTACCCCCACCAGTTTGCCTGAATGAGTAAGATTACAAGTTGTGTCACGGTCAAAAAGCGAAGGTGTGGTGTGTTCCGAGAGGAAAAGCCGAGTGAATCTGAGAGAAGGAATGTTGCACCACGAGGGCACGCCAACCCCGACCTGCTCAGCCTGTATGAGCTCCAGTTGAGAGGGACTGGAGGGAGATGCCACACCTCCCTGAGCAAACCTGAAATTCGCACCCACCTTCAGAGCGCGTTCAGACATTTTTCTTTTTTTCCCCAGCTAAAACAAAAGCGAGAGGCTGCATTGGTGAGGATGTGTTTTCCAGGTACCAGTGAGACAGTGGAATACAATCCAGGAAGTCCAGTTGGACGAGTGGGCTTGCATGTGGCCAGTGCAGCCAGTCACAGTACACTGCAATGCAATGTGATGTCACATTGCATTGCAGGAAAACTTGATCCAGATTCAACTGTCAGTTGTTTTTTGTTTTGTTTTTTTTCCCTGCATGACACGGCCATTTTGGATGACCACCGCACACTTTCACCCCATTTAAATGAATGAGAAGGAGTGAGTGTGAGAGAGAGAGAATGTGGCTGAACCCATGACTCAACATGTTTCTCTCCTGGCATTCCTACCTCATCTAACAAACAAACAAACGAGGAATGAGGTTTGACTTTCTTCTCACCCTGATGGGGGGAAAGAGAAAGTCAAGCTGGAAGATGTAATCTCTCCAAACATGAAACGGTTGTAAAGTTTCATCAGAGGTCCGTCATGCTGGTGAGGCTGGAACCTGTTTGCTGAGATTTTCTTCAATTCAGGCACAAGAGCATCGGCGGCATCCGTCGCTCACGTGGGCTGACGAGCCCCAGCTCACAGTTGATGTTCCAGTTCATCCCAGAGGTGTTGGATGGCGGTGGAGCTCGGGGCCCCTGTGCAGACCAGTCAAGTTCTTCCACACTAGACTGGGAATACTAATTCTTTATAGAGCTGGCTTTGTGCACAGGGGCATTGGCATGTTGAAACAGGAAAAGGACACACACAAACTGTTGGGAAAAACACTGTTTAGAATATTGTATGGTGTAGCGTTAAGATTCACTGGAACTAAGAGGCCGAGCCCAAAGCATGAAAAAAAAAATGAAAACAGCCCCAGACCAAAAGTATGTGGACAGGTGTGTTGGGCCCTCAAGCCTCTGGCTATATAGTGTATGTGAACGTTTGTGTTCTGCTAGTTTCTAGAATAACAACATAAACCACGCAAGAAATACTAAAGAGGAAATGGTGGTTGTCTTTTGGTTGTAGTTTATTTGTGGGAAGCTCTGCTGTTTGTTCACAACAACAACTTAAGCAAAGTTAGAAATACTTTTGTCTGCTTATTAAGTCAACTTGTCTTGGTCTTGCCTGCATAGCAAATATAAATGCATGTTCAAGTTATTGTGTGTTTACTCAAGTAAACAATGAGAGCCTATGCATGGGGCGTCTCTTGTGTTTTCTGGTCTTTATTTGAAGTAGTTTTTGTGTAGCATGTAGAGTTGTTAAGCTGGATAAGTTAACTTCTGATCTGAATGCCTTTTCTTTGAATGGGTTGCGGTGGATAGGGGTTCTTTTCTTCTTCTAGGATGATCATTCTTCTTTCCTTTTTATTTTTTCAGATTCCTTTCTTTCCTCTTCGCCTGTATCTCTCATTCAGTCTCCTCAAGGCAAGTGTATGGTTCTCTTAACGCTGCTCGCCTGCTCTCCCTCTGTCCTGTACTCTCACGCTGGCCTGCTGCTGCCTCTCTACTTGCACTGCTCTACTTCATTTCTGTTTCTAGTGCCCCTCTCCTGCTCGTAACAGTCCAACAAAAATAGAACGAACCTGCAAAGAAACCAGCAGCATAATGAACTCCAGCTCCAGCTCCTTTCCTAGCTCGACCGGTCTTTACCCGCCCCTCCTTTTGCAAACCTTGTCACGTTCTCCCATCTGTTTCCAACGCTGCTGACCCTCAGACGCTGGACTAATTGTAAGTTAGCGGTTCAGCACAACTCCGCCTGTTTTCAATGACATATGGCGCTGGTGATTTTCTTCACCACCCCCACTGTTGCAACTTGAGATGAAACCTTTCTAGCTCACGCTGTAAATAGCCATCTTTAGTTTGCAGTAAATGGATCTATGCATAGTCATAGTCTGAGCAGCAGAAGCTCTTATATACAAATATTTACACACGTGCTGCATTTGAAATAATGGAGGCGATTGATCAAATTGGCATAGATCACCAGCCGTCAGTAACGCAGATCAAAACACTGCTGCTTGTTTTTGCTGATCTCCAGAATATTTACAGACACCAAGAATTAGACCCTTAAAACTTTGCCTCTGCAGCTGTTAGCAGTCCAATCCATTTCAGTCTGCACCGCCTGCTAACGAGCATTATTTAGGTCAGCAGCACTCGCTGTAGGTACAAGATAATCCCAAGATTGCCACCTTATTTTAAGAAAGCGGAGAAGTTCAAGTTCACATTGTGCACACAAGAGCAGGAACCTAAAAATGGATCAGGTTGGTGTCCCGTGGGGGTGGTCCTACCTTCCTGCTGCCCTAGTATCCAAGCCCCCCCTCACCACCCTCCTCCTCCTCCTCAGCCCCCCAGTAGCAACCGGGCCCCAGAGGATGAGTGGCACTGGAGATACCATCCACCGCCCAGTGGCCTGGGCCCGTCATTTCCTGTGGCCGCTCACTCGGCCTCCACCCCCACTATCTGCTTATAGCTTATGTAGGCTTTGTGCATGTCTCACATCTTTGCTTAAGCATTAAATAGTAGGTTTTCTTTTATCAGTTTTGCTTCTTTATTTTCAGATTCTTCTTGAGCTGTTTTTCTTTCTTTCTTTTTTTTAAATCAATGTTAGAAGGCTGTACGTATGCAAACCAATGGTAGCCAATACTGTTAAAGCAGCATTTGTTTTAAATAGTTGTATATTAGGGTAGAAACAGATTAGGGAAGATGATAACATAAGCCACAAAGTATTGTTAGTCACACATTACCATCACACACTTACGTCAAAGACATCCCGCCTATTCAGTCTACGGCCTCACTTTCTAGTCCACTTGGGGTCCCGGCTGTTGGTACTCTTGTAGCGTACACATTGGATGGTCCACGGACATCCACACAGAACCTCGTGTTGAACCTCTTGTACACCCTCTTATGATGAAATTTACGTCACGCAGATCCTCGTGTACTCACGGACGTGGGAAGTATAACACTAGCTTAGGTGAGGAACGACATGACGTGTCTGTGCTCTGTAGAGTTTGAACTCTTACTCTGCTTCTCAGCAAAAATATCTGACTTGGCTTATCTGTTACAATGATTTATCAATAAAGCAATGCTTGCGATTATAATGGGAAAAGTCTTAATTGATGAGATTGCCTTTCATGAAGAAGACATTAGTACCACAGTGTTAGCTGATGGATGGTCAGCTACCACTACATATAGTCTATCGTTAAATTAAGTTAATGATTAATTCAAGAATAATACATTCTTAAATTAATTATTGAATAATATCATAGATAAGCTAGTCCACTGCAGATATTTTAATTGCCAAGAACTTAATAAAACAAATAAATAACTGAACAATATATACTGCTCTGTTACTTCACGTTGCGTCAAACCAATAATCATCAGCAATTAAGGTCACGTCAGTGAAGAAGCCAGTGAGGATTACATACAGTGATTGGCCAGCGAGCCCAGTGCATGCAGAGCGCTCTCATGCACACCCAGAATGAAAGAGAAAGAGACTGACAGTAAAAAACTTCATGGAATATTTTCAGTTTATTATGAAACTGTGGCAGGGACAGATTAGCCTATGGTGGGCCTTTACAGGCTAGGTAATTGATGGGAAACAGTGGCACATAACTAGACTACTTCCATGGTGTTTCGGAATTCAGACGCAGAGGCATTGAAAGCTCCGAAAAAGCTTGTAAGTGGACCTTGAGGCGCATTTATTTTGCCACACATACTGATCCAAAGGTCAAGAATGAACTTCCAGACTCACCCAGTCACAGGCCACATACATTATGACACAGCTCCAGTTACTTTAGAAAGCAGATTACACAAATCAGACATAGAAGACCACATAGGTAGATTGTACGCAAAATAGCTGAAAGCTATATCCATATCATGGTCATAAAGCCACTACTGAGTTATAGTCTCGTTGGAAGTAGTCGAGGTTCTTTTCAAGTAGCCCCGGCTTAGTCTATGGCTGTATTCTCGGAGGTCTGGTCGTTCTGGAATTTGTTTACGAGTACAGAGCCAAAGGACTACAACACTGTTGGCTAGATCCATTCATGTGGCCTAGTTTGAACAAGGCATTGTATTGTGGTGCAGGGGAGTAGGCAGTGCAATCCAAGATAAAGTGGACCGGTCAGTTGGGCACCAGCAGGGAAGTCTGTGTACTGGGACAGGGAAGGGACGGGGTCATAGGATCATGCTGACAACACAGCTAACATTGCAAGGTTCACTTGAGGTAATAAAAATCTAGACCTTGACTTATCTAGACTTATCTACAAAACAAGCCAGTCTCTAAATATCTTTTTGAGAGTGCTTGCTGAGTAAAAGTTAATTCACACTCATTGGTAGGCGGAGGTTGTTGTGTAATGTGTTATGTTGGGTGTTGAAGATAACATGGGAGTGATCATGTGATCACTGAAACAGTTCCATCTTTGGATGGGAGGCAGTTTGCTCACCTGTCCCCCAAGGATGTGTTATGAGAAATGTTAATGTTTAATCAAGATGGCATTCATTCCATACTGAACAGAGTGGTTCTAAGTGTCTGTGAAGCTCAGGAAATTGTCCCTACAGCTGTACAGGCATTGTTTTGCAATGGATCTATATGGCAAAAAGGTACTGCAGGGAAGATACAGGTCAGGTCTTAATATTTTAAAATATCTAATGTCCAAGTCTTGGACTTTCCAGGTAGAGGGGGCCAGTCTATAGATGATGGGTGAAAACCTGGACAAATAATATTATAATGAGCATTGCATCAGCCTCAACATTAACTTCATTTTACAATAATGATTTAAAATGGGTTATAATATGATATTTGTTACAATACAAAGGCCACATAGAGCAAGTACAGGCAGTTTGTATCTTAGGGATATTTTGGGTGGGGGGGGCAAATGAGCTGACCCTTCTTCATGACCTGCCTCTCGATGGTGCCTGGATGCTGCCCAGCTTTGGCGATCTGGCTTTGCTAAGGAATTGAGATTGATGAAATGATACCAATGTTTAAATGTCAACACAAGCGACTGACACTTTTATCTGGTAAACTGTTGCATGTAGTTCAGTGTAATACTCATGTTCATCAGTGAGGGGTTTCAAACCACACTGCAGACCTGGGTTTGCTGTAGGGTTGAGTTGACCCACGTATGACCACGTATGGGTCTGCTGTCTGAATTGGTCATTAGGACTTTCTGTTTTTTCTTTTAGTGGCATTTGTTTGTTGCTGTCTGTAAAACTAACATAGGCTTTTACATTGAAAGTATTAGCCTCAATGACTGCCACTTTTGTATGGACGTACAAATATCAGTTACATAATTAGTTTCTGAGTAAACTGAAACTAAGGAAATTAAGGCCTTACATATCTGTACTTACATAACCAAAAAATACCGGATCAAATCAAAGCTCAGATTACAAGAAACCAAGGGGAGACTGATTATATTTTTGAGTTGACTGGACTCTACAATTCTGCATTTTGGAAAATCAAATATAATCAGACACCAAACACCATCTTTATTTTAGCTTGCATGTGTGTAGACAAAAATCAAAATCCTTTTCAAATGTAATAGTGACTCAAAAATTTGTTAATGAAATAATCATTTCAAATAATCACTTTCAAAAAGAAACTGCTTCCAATCCTGAAAGTGTATAGCTAGTTATATACACTTCCTGTACCAAATGTAACGGATGTTCAGTCACCATAGCCACACATGGTGTTTTACAAGAACTGTCTATCAGGGAGTTTTTATTTCTTTTGCTGCTTCATTTGATCATCATCAGTAGTTTAAGTTGCCATACTGAGTGCTGCTTGATGGCAACTTTGTGGAGAACTTAAGAGTAGCATGCAAAAAATTAAGATCTTATCCATTATATAAATCTGCCTTACATTTTCATGATGCAATGCATGAATGCTTGGGCTGCAACAGTAAGGCCTGGCTGAATAATAGAAGTGCATGGGAGTTTAGTGTGTGTGATTTGTATGACTTCCCTTCTATTTTTCTCCTCGCTGTCGTTCTTCATGCACGGTGATGCAGACAAAAGAGTCGTCCTGGGCTCCGACAAGCCCTGCGAAGGTGTAGCAACATCCCTTCGCTTTCCTTCTCAACCCGGTTCATTCACGCCTGGTCATTACGGGAGTGAAGCAGGGCCGCCAGATGAACAGCCGGACTCACCAATAAAGACATCTCCTGTTTCTGAGCGAATAAAGGCACTGGAGGCTCTTGCTGCCAAAAAGAAGGAACCTGATTTTAGAAGCGATGGAGGTTTCTCTCACTTCAGAGATCGCTACCATGAAAAATATGCCTCTGAGAACCAGAAATCTTCTATTGAGACCCAGAAGTCTCCCACTGAGACCCAGAAGTCTCCCACTGAGACCCAAAAGTCTCCCACTGAGACCCAAAAATCTCCGTCTGAGACCCAAAAGTCTGCCATTGAGACCGCAAAATCTCCTTCTGAGACTCAGAGATCTCCCACTGAGAAAATTGCGCCAGTTGTCCAGAAAAAAGGTTCTGCTGATCAAGAGTCACCGGAATCCCCCTTTGAAGTTCTTGGAGATTTAAGACAAATTAATGAATTTGAAGAAACAGAAGAGTGGATGAAGGCTCATTTACCTCCTGTGCCAGACTTTGATGCTGCAGATTTAATTAAAGGCACCACCACTTCAGACAATGTTGCGTCAAAGGAGGAAAAGGAAGCTGACATAGTTATACCTGATGCTCCTGCTGCTTTTGCTGGTGTACCTGATGCTTTCATGGATTCTCCTATCGAAACTTCGGCACTGAAGAATGAGTTCAGTGATGCACAGAAGCAGCCAAGTGTTGAGGAGGAGTCTGAGTTCGACCTTAGTTTTTTGCCCACAGCCTACATGTGGGATCAGCAGGAAAAATCAGGTGTCCCGCCTCAAGCAAATCTTGATTCAGATCTTCCAGCTTCACCTGCACCTCCTGCAGGCTTTGGTCCCCCATCTCCTCCTGTCTCCCCACCAGTCGACACAAACATTAAACAGAATGCTTTGGATGACAAGAAGACCACTTGGACTGGAGATCTGGAGCCCCCAGAGGCAAGTGAAGTAGACAGCTCAGGAGAGTCAGACGATACTGTCATTGAAGATGGTTTCACCATTCCTGCATCTGCTCCCCATGCACCTTCTGATTCAGCATTTTCAAATGATCCTACCACTACCCCTGCTTCAGCAGCTCCTGATCTTCCCACTGAGGAAAAGGAGACCCCTCCACCAAGGTCGGAGAGGAAACTGATGCAGGTTCCGACAATCAACGTTATTGAGACAGATGAGCCAAACTACAGTGAAGAGGAGATGGAAATGGAGCTTGAAGCAGAGGAAGATGAGGATTATGAGATTGTAAAAGACTCAGCCAGAGAGGTTCCAGAAACCCCAGAACCAGAATCAGAAGATAGTAACAATGAACCACCTAAGACACGGCCCTTAGAAACTGAATTCATGGAAGGCTACTCTCCTCCATCCTCACCTGTAGACTCTGATGTTGAATACACTCCCAAACACAAGATAATTAAATTTCTTCCAGAAACAGTCGACCAGGAATCTAGTTGCAAGGACCTACCCAGTCCACCTGTTTCGAAGGACTCATCTGGATTTTCCCAAGCACAATCCGAAACGCAACAGACCACTGCCAGTAAAGTAAACGATGAACGCTCCCCTTTCACAGTCACAAACGAAGAAGTGGACTTCCCAGACAATGATGACGAATGGTCAGATGAAGCACAAGATATCATGGTCAAACCTTGCAAGGCTGATCTTACATCCAAGGAACCAGTTTCTTCCACCCAATCCAAAATGGAGGAAAAAAGCAACACAGCTGTAAAAGAGGCTTACATGGAGACGACTTCCCTTTCTAAAACCAGCTTCATGCAAGATGATATATATGACAGACAGTCATTTGATTATGATTATGATGTATCTTCTCCCCTGGATGACATTGACGACAAAGGGCGAAACAATGCAAAGGAACGGTTTCTTTGTGATTCTTCTGAAATCCACATTGAATCACTGAATACAAGCACTGCACAAAATGACTTTCCTTCACTGAACAAAGGTGAGACACCAAGCAGCATCAGTGACCAAGATTTCAACAAGAACATAACGACTGACATCGTTTCCGATAACATGGCAAATGGAAACTCCCTCCCAACACAGAAAACTGATTCAAAAATCCAGGGGGACACTAAGGCAGGCCACCATGCCTCTGACGCAGCAAGGAACCCGGAAAGCATCGACCCTGACAGGTCGGTTTCTGAGTCTACAGACAGCTTTGTGGAGTTCATGCGAGAGTGCCTGAAATCTAGGCAGGATGAAGAACCTGACAACATGCACCAAAGTGTACCCTCTGAGGTGGAGCCCTGCGAAAAGGGTTGGCCTCCCCGTCATTCCCCTCCAACAATGGTGATGGATTTTGAGCAAGAACAGCTTACTATCAGTGCTCTCAAAGAGCTGGGCAGCAGTCAAGAGGAGGAGGAGGTGGCGACGGCTGTCCAGTCAAAGGTTTCTGCCCAGGGCAAAGCTAACCCCAACGCTGCATCCTTACAGCAGTCCCCCTCAGTTCCTAACCCTCCATGTTCCCAAAGTGAGCGTGCACCTGACCGCACGTATTCCAAAGAGGTGGAAGCCATTGACGAATGGGTAGCTGAAGCCTATCATCTTGCTGAGCATGTCTTGACAGCAATACTAACCCACTTATCAGGTAACGCCCCTTCCTTTAGGGCAGTAGGTCTTTTAAGCTCATGCAGTCTCTTTAACAGGAGCCTTTTTCTCACTTGCACCTTGTAACTGCATGCTCCTTTTCAAAATGTCTTTTCTGTTTTTTCCAGTAGTGAACAATTTAAAAAAAATGTTACTCACTTGCTAATATAACTCAAATTATTGTGTGAAATATCATCTGCAGACAATACTTGCCAGCCAATTTATTGTTTGGACTCTAAGATAAACTGAAGCTGCCTGAGGTTGAACCAGCATAGTTTAACAAAATTGTTTTGGGAAATTTAGTCCTTTGGAAGGTTCATTTTCTCATGAGCACATTTCATCATCGTCCGGCATCCACCAACACAACCCATAGTTGTGAGTGCAGATGATTACAGCATGATAGCACATGTGCCGCATCAAATTCCAAAAAGAGGTTAGGTAATTGGAGCAGGTGTTTCTTATGTCAGAAGGTCAATGTCTTCATGCACCAAGGCATACCAGAGAGAGCCCCCCCCTCAAGAGATACACCCATCAAAGTCCAGAGAAATTGCCTTTGGGTTTTCATGTATTTCAAATTTAAGACAATAATGATCATATCATATTGCCTACCCTAATTTACATGTTAAGTAGTTATTTATATATGAATCTAAAGACCTGCAATACATAAAAATCTTTCTCTTGAAAGTCACAGAGGCTTATTGGACAGCATATTAAAAGTGTAGAGACTGCAGTTGTCACAGAGATTATAGCAGCCTAAGCACAGTGGCGTGTTCTATATGGACACTAAAGGCTGCATATGGACCAGTGATTCCCACTCATTTTGAGCCTGTGACCCTCTCCTGCCCTCTGTTGTCCTCTACAGCTCGGCTGTGGTCCACGGACAGAGAGTGGGTGGGAGTTTAAACATGGTGGCCAAGTGTTGGCTTCCAAGAGCGGGTACAGTCAATCCCCAGGGTCAGGTTTCTGCCTTCATGCAACTTTCCACAGTCCACATGGTGAAAACCATGACACGGTGACACGATGACAAGACATGGTACAAACAAAAAAAACTAAGTGATGTAAACAAAATTTTCTTATCTAAAGACCACCCAAGTACAGATTATTTTGGTGGAGTAATGCGTACTCGGGTTTCAGGCAAGATGCCATCTTGGAAAATGACTTTGCTGTCAGGTCTCTCAGTCCTCACTTATCCAGTCCATCCAGGCCAAGCTTTCCCCAAGAAACTCTAAATATAAGAGCTGCTTTAGATTTAAAGTTTGACTACATCACAGCTTGCTGTGATAATTATTGTCTGTGCTCTTCATTAAAATTTGACCAGAGCAAGGCCAAAGCACTGGAATGGATTATGTTTCAGGAGTCACCGCAGCCAGTTCTGCAGTACCCTCCCTTTTCTGCAAACATGATCGCCATTCCACACACACACACACAGAGGCCCTGAGGTTGGTATGCAGACCGTAATCCTAACACATTCAGTGGGACGTCTACATCTGTGTTGAATACTTTAGCCTGGAGTTGGCAAACTAAGGGGAAAGTGTGCGGAAGAAGCAGAAAATGTCATGAAACATCATTTTAAAGCAGTCGTGTTCACTGTTCTGTGCACATAATGTAATCTTTTTCCAAAATGGGCTGTCGGTGTTGGAAGAGAAAGCTGTGTTTTGTGTTGTGTTCTATAGAGGAGCGTGTGTTGTAGAGTCCACCCCCTCCAGACACGAGCTCGCGCTATTTTAGTGCTTCTCTGCAGTGCTGCTCCACAACTCAGTAGGTTATTAGGCGGGGTACGCTTGGCAAGGTGAATTGTTTTTCAGTGGGTGTGCCACTCGTCACAGCATTCCCATAATAGTTTTTGATCAAAAACCGTCTATCAGTGAAATCCACGTAGTGGTAGTCATAAGAGGCTCTCTCTACTTTTCTTTGTTGGGCTGACTAATACCAGACTTGTTGTCAGGGCTTCAAAGATTAGTATAATTCAGGCAGCACATTTGTGTTCAGATTTGTGTTAATCCTCTGTGTGAAGAGTGGTAAAGTGGAGGGAAAGGCACATGTGGATACTTGAATCAAACCGAACCTGTCTCAGTGCTTGTTATTCGACGCCCCGGTGAGCCGTCTTGACGTGGACCTGTAATGTCTTGCTCGCTGGGGTTATTATTATACCATTTTTAGCCAGAAGCAGTAATATTTTTTTATTTTGGAGTTTGTAATGGGGTCAAATGGGAAAAAAAAAATAGAGCAAGGTTCGAACAGGCATACTGGCTTGTTACTTAAAATAATCTCACAGCTACATACTCCAGCTAATACTAATTCTGGACTCATCACCTACATAGTTGGCACATAGGGTCTTTCTGTTAATGCAGTGAATCATTAAATTTGTGCATTATTTTGCCAATTATTTTCTCAATTGATTAACTATTGGTTCCAAAAAAACAACAGCCTACCAGCAAAATTATTCAGTTAACAATGATATGAAATAGAGAAAAGCAGCAAATCCTCACATTGGAGAACGTAAACAGTAAAGTCCACCTATTAGCTCCTGCTAATAGGTGGACTTTACTGCACCTGTAAGTGGAGCAGTGACTGACAGGGTTATTTGTTCAGTCTGATAAGGGTCAAGTGTGCTGTTGGTCAACCATCAGTTTAGAGGAGTCATTGATCCTGAGCGTTCACAGTGGAATCAGGAAATATTCACATCCCTTCACTTCTTAATGGGTGGAATTACTATTTTACCAATCAGTCTCTGCTCTATAATCCATAATGACAAAGTGAAAACGTGTTTTTCACACATTTTCCTACATTTATTTAGAATCAGAAATTGAAATGTCTCATTTACAGAAGTATTCAGAATCTTAATTCAGTACTTAGTCCAAGCCCCGGCTTTGAGTCTTCTTGGGTGAGTCTCTACGAGCTTTGCTCACCCATTTATGTCCATTTTTCCTGGTAGATTCTCTCGGGCTGTGTTAAATTGGATGGGGAAACTCCAAGCAGCTTCAAACGCCTGAGTGATGGAGTGTTGCTGAGATAGTCGTCCTTCCGGCAGGTTCTCCCATCTCCACGTAGGGCTTCTGAATCTCTGTCAGAGCGTCTGTTGCGTTCTTGATCACCCCTCCCTGAGCGAGGTCCGTCGTTCAACTATAGGACAAGTCCTGGTGGTTCTAAACTTCTTCCATTTCACCATAATTGAGGCCACTGTTCTCCTGGGTACACTCAGAGCTTTAGAAATGCTTTTTATCCCCTTGTTTGTCCTAATCTGTGCCTCACCACGATATAATGGTGGAGGTCTCCAGAGGCTTCCTTGGACTTCATGGCTTGGTTTTTGTCCTGACGTGCAGTGTGAACTGTGGGACCTCACACACACCACACACAGGTGTCTCTTTGTAATCTGTGTCCGGTCCGTTCAGTTTACCAACACATGCACCACGCTTTGCTGCAGTGATGTCAGTGAGTGAAGTCTATAAATGCTCTATAAATGAAAAGTTCAGTGCCGCAGATTTCCTCTGTCCTGTGGCTGTGTGTGTGTGTGTGTGTGTGTGTGTATGTGTATGTGTGTGTGGCTTTAAGAGCAGCACACAAACACACACACACACACACACACACACACACACACTGAAAGCAGGTCACTGCGCCTCAGCAGCCACTAGGACCTCAGCAGAGTAGAGCGAGGGCAAGAGCAATAGAGACAGGGAGAGATAATGAACGAGAGCCATCAAGCTCCGGCTGCCTCCCTGTGGGTACCAGCAGCAAAGCATGCTGGGAGGACACGCACAGCCCTGCAGTGTGGGGCGAGGAAACCCCGCTTGTTGTTGCTGCCGCATGAAACCATTACATCTCTCAGTCAGGAAGTCAACATAGTTTCCATCTCGACCACAGTGCAGTTTCATGTTCTCAGATCAGTTACGAATCCACTCGTCCCTGGATGTTGACACCGAGTCAGGAGGTGGACATCAGTTAGATGGTTCTCACACAGTTTCCCCGTAGGCTCGACAGACACAATCAGGAACAATGGAGCTCTCTCAGTTCCTGTCTGCGCCTCAGCAGCGCTGCCGCCGCTTGTCTCGGACACTCCTATAAACAGGTCGAGCTCGTGGCGATAATGAGAATCCTGTCTTCTAATTTCCCTTCAGTGGCAGCTAATATTTGAGTGTTTGAGATGGCGCTGTATGCAATGTGTGTGTGTGTGTGTGTCACGAAAATGGGTTCAGCTCCACGCTTGTTCAGACAAAGTGTAAGAGTACAGGCTGTGTCGCAGGAGAAAGTGGAGCAGCGAGATTAATTCGCTCATCCTCACAAAAGAGGCAGTGTCGGTGCTGCACCGTAGCGCTCCGAGCTAACTCACCCACTAATGTGTGACATATGATCTTTGAACACAAGTGCATATATGTGTGTGTGTGCATGAAGCTGCACGTGAGCTTTGTCTACAGATTTTAAATAATTAAAGATGCACATAAGACACGGTTGTCATAGTTACCAGATCGCTTGCAGCAATAATATAAACACGATGGCCTCAGGAGCCTTCTTTATATACAGCATTACCAGTTTATTCATTACATATGTAATTTAGTGCAGTTAAGTACAACAGCCCAGGCTAGGGAACGTGTTGTGTCATGGATGGGTGTGTGAGTGAGTTCTACGTATCATGTGTTCCCATTAAACTAGCTGCATCACTGAGGCCTGAACAGTCCCTGAGGCATCAGCCCACGTGGCTTCTCCACCACTTTTTACACAAGAGATTTTTGAGTGGGGGGGGGGGGGGGGGGGGGGGGGGGGGGGGGGGGGGGGGGGGGGGGGGGGGGGGGGGGGGGGGGGGGG
>JBBMJY010000016.1:12846183-12878985 GCA_037833715.1 Toxotes lorentzi
AGGTACCTTCCTTGCCGTGACTGGGACAGTCTATGCGGCCAAAACCCACCTTCCCCCCCCCCCCCCCCCCAGACAACACCTTCTGCCCCCCCCCCCCCCCCCCCCCCCCCCCACATGCAGAGGGGAAGGAGTGGCAGCCCAGCATTACATAACCGCCTTGTATAGAGGTTGTTACTTCTGCATGCACGGCTCCTCACAGGGACATGCATGCAAAACATGAAATGGGCATCTGCAGCCATGTGCCTCTGTGTTATTCTTGGCTTTATAGCGTATATTTATGTTTTACTGGGCCAGAGTTGCAGAGGCCGAGGTGATACTAGTTTTGAAGGCCAATGCCAATATTTTTCCATTAAAGCGATCACGTCCATCAGTTTTCAACCCCTCAAGATGACTGTAAATTCTCATTTAGCTCTAAATGGAACCAGGCCTTTATTTGGAACAGGTTTCTAATAGAAAGTTGAATTAGAAAGTATTTCTAATTTCCTATGTTTTGTTAGTCTTCTGATTTAGCTACAAAGCCGTAAACCCTTTCTGTTTGGTCCATGCTGAAGTCATGGATGTTCATTGTAGGCCCGGTCAGAGCAAACCAGCATCGGTCTAACCACCTCCCTCCACCCCTCTCTGCAGTGAAGGATCTGATCCACTGGCGAGACCCCAAGAAGTCGGGCTTGGTGTTCGGCCTGTCCATGCTGCTGCTGCTGTCGCTGGCGGCCTTCAGCGTCATCAGCGTGATCTCCTACCTGCTGCTGGCCCTGCTCTGCGTCACCATCACCTTCCGCATCTACAAGTCGGTGGTCCAGGCCGTGCAGAAGTCTACCGAGGGACACCCCTTCAAGTAAGAGCAAGCAGAGAAGAACGGACCCCCCCGCCCCCTTTGAAATGAAAGCCCCTGTTATGGTTTCTTCTTCTTTGAATCCTTTTCACCACAGAATGGCTATGTGCGTTTTCCTGCAGCGCTTTGGGCCCGGACACTTAGCCTCGTTTTGTGCTCACCCCTCCCTTCCTCTCCTCCTCCCTCTCCGCAGAGCGCTGATAGATAAGGATGTCAGCATCCCCCCAGAGACTTTCCGCAAGCACGTGGACGCCAGTCTGACCTACATCAACCGAGCCCTAAAGCAGATGAGCCGCCTGTTTCTGGTCGAGGACCTCGTGGACTCCCTAAAGGTGAGCAGCCGCAGCCTTTCGCTCACCGTCCACTGTCAAAGCAGCTCTAACCCACATTTACAGTTAAGGTAGTGAACTCGAAGTGAACTGTGAAGTGCTGGACCCACCCCCACCCCACCTCCCTTTCTTCTTTGTCTCTGCAGCTGGCCGTGGTCATGTGGCTGTTGACCTACGTAGGAGCTGTTTTCAACGGAATCACCATCCTCATCTTGGGTGAGCAACACGGCAACCTTTTTTTTTTTTTAAAAAAAGTGCATGTTTGTGTTTTAACCCATTGGAAAAATTGGATTCTGGTTTTGGGTTCTGGTTTTGGGCACGGTAATAATTCACAGCCTGTTTTATGGACCCTAACATTGGAACACGTCTCGGTCTCTCTGTGTCTTCCAGCTGATATCCTGCTCTTCGCTGTGCCTCCAATCTACGAGAAGAACAAGGTGAGAGTGTGCCGCCACCCAGCCCCCCCCCCCCCCAGAGAGTAGCCACAACAACACACCCATCAGCAGTGAACTCACTGGATGACGCCGGCCTTGATCAGACACAGAAGGCTTTCTAACGCCCTTCTTGTCGCTGCCAAGTGTCCTGCAGCTGAGAACACAAACACACACACACTGTGTGGTCAAAACAAAATGGCCGCCAACATCACATAGGTTTCACTAGTTGGTTGTAGGATTTTATATTTTATACTTTTTCTAACCGATGCACATGCTTCTTTTTTTTTTCTTTTTCTTTTTTTCTTCCTTCCAGACCCAGATCGATCAGTACATCGACCTGGTGCGTAACCAAGTCAACGCCACGATCGCCAAGTGAGTGAGGAGATAATCGTCTCTCAGAAGCAGCAGCAGCTTTGATGCTCTCATTTAGTCTCACGTGTCTCTGAGTTTCACACCCTGTTTTTTTTTCTTTCTCCCCTCCACCAGGTTGCAAGAGAAACTTCCCGGAGCTGTGAAGCGCAGCAAAACCGAATGATCAACCCCCCTCCATTAAAAAAAACAAAAAAACAAAAAAAACATCAAAAAACAAAAAAAACCTCCACCATCATCCTCATCTCCATCACAACCTTAAACCCCCTCTTTACCTTCCCCATACAGCTCTCCAGTTAACCTCCCCCCCGCCCCCTGCCCCCAGTCTAACTGCCCCTCCTTACTCCGTCTACCATCACCACCCTACTACACTGAACCTTGCTAGGTAGAAAATCTCTGAGCTACTCGATATTCAATGTAAAACTACTGCGCAGCTTAACTTGCAAGCATTAGAAAAGAACTGCGCCTGTGCAGACAGGAAAGCGCATCGCTAGCGAGGAAGTGATGTAACGCCGCAGATGGACATCCAGTCCCCCTAACCCCGCCCCACCCCGACCCCCTACCCCACAACCTACCAGTCTGCGGGCGTGCCACAGGGGAATGGAGGCAGGGTCGAGTGAACTAGACTGAATCTATGACCTGGTTTGGTTGCGTCCGGGTGGTGGGGGGGGAGGGGGAGGGTGATGTACGATGGCTGTTTATGTCACCAAAAAGCAAATGTCTGTACTTTGAAACCACACATTTCCATGAACGTCCGTGGATAATTGAAGCTGGAAGCGTTGAAGAAAAACAGAAATGGAAAAAAAAAAAGGAGAAAAAAAGAAAAAGGAACGAAACCAACCTTTCGGGAGTTCCCGTGGATGGCGTGGGCGTCGTCACAGCTTGTTGTATGGATAGAAGTGAGTTCATTTTTAGGAGCCGGTAATGGGTTCTGCTGTTATTGATCGGCCTGTTATCGAGTTTGTTTCCATTCACCTCACAGGCACTTCTGTATGTAAGTTTCTGCAATGCACTGAACTTTTATTTTTTGAAACCCATCAGCAGGTTGAAATAATAATAATAATAATAATTAAAAAAAAAAAAAAAAAAAAAAGGATTGGAACACTGAGCCAGCTGTGATAATTTGGTCTAGTTCACCCTCTTTTGATGAGATGCTTTTATTTTGGAAGGGTTTTCCGTATGTACATACACCTGAAGACAACTACGGGCTCTCTCTCTGCTGTACGGAACACGTTAGCCTCGCTTTTTATATCAAAGGAACGTTCCCTCACTTACAGCAGTCCTAACTTCTCTTCTTTTTTCTTTTTTTTTTTTTTTACCTTTTTTTTGTTCAAGCCGCAGAGTGTCGAGGTCTCACATTCACTTGTACATTTTGATTATTCTTCTCACTACTTATTACAACTATTGATATTAATTAGAATGGCTGCTTTGACTCCCTACTAGCTTGACAACAGCATTGTAAGAGTTACGTCGTTAAGCTTCTTCGTTTTACACTGAAGGTCCTTTGGGGGGCGGTGGGGGGGTGTTTCCTGTTGGTTTGATAAGTTAAGAAATAAAGTCTGATGTGTCGTCACACCCCTGAATCCCCAAATGTCTTCCCAGCTCGCTTCTGGTGTTTGTGGAAAAAAAAAAGAAAAGCCTCAGAACTATGGAGTCTATACTGTGCTAAGAACTGATTATAATCCATTAATGTAAATTTCAATTTTTTTTTGTTTTAATAAGAATTAGATTTTTCCTTGATCTGCCTTTAAAACCCGAGCTCCTGCCGTTGCTCCTCCGTGGTTGGATCTTCATTTGATTTTTTTTTTTTTTTTTTTTTTTTAAAGCTTTTCTTACACATATTTTTAAATTAAAGAAACCCCCGAGGCTGAAAAATAGAAATTGTGAGCTGGAATTTGATGAGGCAGGAAAATCACAAAGTTTTAAACAGTACGGTAATCGTAGTAATCAAACGTGTGATTCCATTTAAGAAAATCCGAATTGAAAGTAACTAAAATGTAATTCTTTTGGCACATTTTAGACTCCGTACCAAACCTCAGCAGTGACCTGAGAGGTATTTTAGAGATTAGGGGTTGGTATAGTTGGTGTTTTGGGGGGGGGGGGGTTTATTATAGAGCTCTGTTTTTCTTTTACTCTGACGGCCATGAAGCGCATGTCTTAGTATAAGCTGGAAAGTTTCTCACCCTTTATATAGGCTGTATCATATTTTTTGACCCTGACTATTGTTTAATATGATTATTACTTGTGATTGTTTCAATGGTGTTTTTTGAACTCGGTAAAAAAAAAAAAAAGAAAAAAAAAACCATAGTCATATGTTTAGCACTACTGCTACACCTCCATATTGTTTTAAGGGATGAGTCTGTAGAAGGAAATTACATGACAAGTGTGTTAGTGTTGTTTTCCATCTCCCTGTGTCCTCATGTCCCCCTTGAAAACTGAATGGACGACTGTGGAAGAACTGTACCTTCACAGCCTCTCAATGCAGTAACTACTCAAATTACTCTTCCTCCTCCTCCTCCTCTTCAGACATCCTTCTGTTTGCTGAATGTTTTCTCCGGCCGAACATTCCTTCCCCCACCCGTGCCCTCCGCCGTGCGTCCCCTCACAGATGTCTCGGTTAATTCCCCGATGCGTGGTGTCTCCTTCAGACTCTGGGTGTTACAACCGAAATATGCAACATTTCCATGGGAAATGCGAGCTGTTAGCCCCCCACCCCCCTGCCTCCCCTGCCCCCTGGCCTCCACAGGCTGCTGAGGAAGCAGATAGCAAGAGTTGAAGGGGAGGGGAATCGGGCCTGAACGCAGATACTGATGGTGTTCTTATGCATCCTGTTAATTTATTTGAATGTGAAGTTCGCATTTTCGTCGAAACGTTTCACGCAAACTACTGCGATACGTATGTATTAAATGTTTGGTTTACAGGAATTCAGTTCGATGTTTTTAAAAGGGTCAGTTCAGTCAAACAGGGGGAAAACAACAACAACAACAACAACATACCATCCACCACCTCTGGTGGTCATCAAGAACGCAGAGAACTGGAGTTACATTGGTAACTAGAAACCACCAGAGGTCCACTTTGTGGTTTCTGGTTGAAAGTGTTCAAGCAGAAAATAACTAAAATGTAATTCTTTTGGCACATTTTAGACTCCGTACCAAACCTTAGCAGTGACCTGAGAGGTATTTTAGAACCCTTCTGTCAGTCTGACCTCACCCCCACAAGTGTTGTGCTATACAAGCTGATTATGCACTGCGACTATAAGTGAAACTTCAGTTCAGGAAAGGCCATGTTACCTGTGTTAGCGCGCTACCGAGGCTAAATAGATCACTACTACTCAAGGGTCGTAGTTAGCTTATTTCTTTAGAGTGTAATATATATAACATGAATAAAACTTGACACATATTTTGAACCTGTTCCCTCACAGCATGTTGCCCCCCCCCCCTCCACCCACTCCCCCTCGTCCCTGTGTGTCTTCATCAGGTCTGGCAGTGTGTGGCAGGAGTGTATTTGACTCGTCTCTGGGGAGTCCTGTTTTTGCTTTTGACTCTTTACTGGTTTTATCTAGACGTTGTTCACTAACATCAGCTTTGTTTTTTGTTTTTTTTTTTTGTATTAGCTATGACTTTGGTTCCAATTTTTTATTTTATTTTTTTTTTTTTTTGAAGCTTTGGGAAAAAGATGTTGCAGATTAAAAAAGAAGAAGAAGAAAACTGAAAAAAAAAAAAAGTATGTGGTCTCTGTACTGATGTCAAAGTGAAATTAATAAAAACACGTCAAAGGACCGTGGCTCTGTTCACTTGTCTCTGGGCAAAGGGCACTTGAGAATACAAAACAAAACAACATATATTTTCTCAGCATGCCTGCACAGTGTGGGAGAACGAAGGATTTAAAATAAAAAAAAAAAACATCCAAAATAAGAAGATTTGACTTGGGAGTCTGCTGTCTGTTATGGTGTTTGGGTGGAGAGAGGATTACAGTTTCTAATTTTAGACCAAGCCACCATACTAAAATCAGTAAGTGTTAATAGTCACATGAACATCTGACATCCCATTTAAAGCCTATGTGGTGTTATGTAATAGCTGGTTAAGATCCAGGCTAATGTGATCCTACCCTAGTGTAAAGAAATCCTTTCAAACGTGTTTAAAATAAAAAAATAAATAAATAAATACAGTTCCAAGTTTGATTTTTTGATCTCGGATTACATTATCTTGAATAACAGCTAATCTAAGCTCGAGTCAGGATATATAAAATAAGCAGACAGCCTCACAGTGTTGAGTCTTTATTCAAAGATCGTAGGAGGAGAGAATGCATGTCTCACATGTCGGCCATGTACAGATGAAAGGTGACGAGACAAAGTGAAGAGAAATGAGAAGCTGGTCATTCAAGCAATATAAACACACACACACACACACACACACACACACACACAAGGAAATGCATCATATCTCATTTTCAAATGCTCAGTCATTCATTTCACTGTATCTTACTTCATTTTAAATAATTAAGTGCTGTGTCAGATTTCTTTTTCTGAGCCAATGAAATGGAAATAAGTGTTTCTCTGCTGTTTTTTTTTTTAAATTACAAACAGCTGCCATGTTTCTAAAGGATCACCGATGGAAATGGTTGCTGAGGAAAACAGAATCCCTGAGTTACATTCTCCGAGTGACATTTAATGGCAGCCTTTTCTTTCTTTCAGTCTAACTCATTCTTCTTCGACTCCTTTTCGTTGCATAAAATTTTGTACAGTGAATGGGGGAAAAAAAAAAAAGTGAACGTCCGACGAGCTGTTCGCCGACGACGTGGCTGAAATCTTGACCCAAGTAGAAAAAACTGGACATAATTACAAACATGTTTTGTAGAAACCAGGGTGCATAAAAGTGCTTGTATAAAGGAAAAATAATTCTAATTTTTCATATACGTATTTACATATTCTTTTTTTTTGTGCAGCTTTTTAGCTAAGATGAGTTGTGGAGGATGCAGACCGGTGTAGCAACGACAGCAAAAATGACGAGAGAGATAACATATCTCATTATAATGGATGAAAGAGAGAGAGAGAGAGAGGAGGAGGAGGACGTCCTTCTCCTCCGCTGTAAACAAGGAATTAAATACACCAGAGAGATCGGAACTCACTGACTGCACACTGGCATTCATTGTCTTCAGCAATAACATCAAACACAGTCTCATTCTATTAGCTGTACAGAAGCAAAGCTGGGGTTTAGTACATTTTTAGGGCAAAGTGCTGTGCTGTCTTCAGACACGTTTTTCTCGTAAAACTAGGACTCCGTTTTCTAACTTCCTGAGAGCGTAAGACTCTGGGCCCCAACCAGAAACCAGCCCCAGCCCGCCCCCCTTCGTGGACCTGAAAGGTAAGGAGGCAGAAAGGAAATCTGACTACAGATATTTCGGTGAGCCATTAAAAACTAAAAGTCCAGCTACTCATTGGATGATGAAGGAATACGAACGACGCACGAGGGAGTTTTTAACGTCAGGGCAGGTTTTCTTCTTTTCTTGTTTTTCATTAGTTTAGTTTTTTTTTTTTTTTGGTCAATGCTGTATTTGCATGTCAGACAAGGTCACCAAAGTCAGACCTCATGCAAAAGCTCAGCACAGATTTCCTTCCGTGACACAATCTGCTAAACACAACAAATGGTTGTGAAATTTCACTGTATTCTTAATCCAATACATAGTCTACAGAGTATGTAATCCATAACGTAACATGTCTAATGCAGATTACTGTCCACATGACAGCAACACAGAGGCTAACTGATGAAATTAGCCGTGTTTGAATTAGCATCTCACTGCAGGCTGAGTTTCAAATAAGTGGCCGGACTTTTATTTTTTAGTTCTTTTTTTTTTTTTCAGGCCGTAACATATTTTTTTTAGGTCATTTCCTTTGGAGCAGTTGCTTCCTGTCACTTTATCCACAGCTCTCAGATTTCGATTTAAAGGGAAATTTCAGTGTCTTACTCTCATATTTATTTCTGTCCGACATTTTACTCAGCACCTGATTGTAGAGATTTGGGGAGTCAAGGAGGCCGAGGAGCAGGAATTGGAAAGAACGACCACGTTTGACCTGAATTTCCCTTTAAAAAAAAAGCGAAGGGCTGTTTCTGAACCCGGGCCATGTGAGGAGCAACAGATGGAAGCCCTTACTAAGTGCCAAAGTGTGCTGGACTGGGAGTCAGCTCGGTGTGTCCGTGGTCCTGGGAGGAGAAGCAGTCGTCGGAGTGGATGAAGTGCAGGGCCGTCTGGTTATAGCTCAGCAGGGCCTGCTGCTTCTCCTCTGGGCTGTAGTCCAGGGAGTGGGGGTGTACCTGCTGAATGTGCCTCTTGATGGTGCTGACCTTCAGCGTGGCCAGAGTGGCTCCGCATACGATGCAGATCAGCCCGTGTCTCCTGCAGTCGTAGTCCATCAGGTACTCCATCCGCCAGCGCACCTGGTAGTTCCTCCTCTGGTCCTTCCCGGGGTAGTGGCCGTGACGCGAAGGTGCGGCCGCGGAGCTGCTCTCCCGCGCTTTGCCCTTCCGTCCGCTCACGCCCTCCTCCTTCTTCACCATTTTACCGGGTGTTCTGACGTCAAGGGAGGCGTCCTCGTTCATCTCTCCTGTGGTAGCTTCACTAGGGT
The DNA here is from genome assembly GCA_037833715.1 of Toxotes lorentzi. Taxonomy (NCBI): domain Eukaryota; kingdom Metazoa; phylum Chordata; class Actinopteri; family Toxotidae; genus Toxotes; species Toxotes lorentzi. The sequence continues at coordinate 12,854,770 of JBBMJY010000016.1, forward strand.
TGATTTCTGCTAAAACAATCAGTGAGTGACAGCGGGTGAAACAAAAGATATCAGGCTACGTCATCAAGTGAGTCTGTCACATATGAACACTAGCTAAAAAAAATGTGGTGGTGCGCTGAGAGCGGCTAAAATCTCACCATCTTGAATTTGCATGCCGTCACTAGAATAATCTTTGGTCCAGGCAGCGGCCATGGCTTCCCTTTCTTGTCGGCTCAAGGTCGTGGTCTCCGGGTGACATTCCTGGATGTGGCGGCGGAAGCTGCTGACCTTGGTTTCGCGCAGGACCTGGGAACACACCATGCAGAACGTGTCCTGGCCCTGAGGCCCGTAGGCCACCAGGTAGTCGAGGCGGAGCCGCCACGGGTCGCCCCCGCGCAGCCGCCTCTTCCTGGGCTGGCGGAGGGGCTGGGATCCCTGCTGCGGATCTCCCACGCCGCCGTCCTTGCCGATAAGACAAGTGTCCTGAGTTAAAGTGCCATCACTTTCTGGGTACAAGTCAGTGTTAATCTGGATGGCCTCCACATCCTGAGCAAAGAGGTCCACCCCGCCTTCTTTGGTGCTGGGCTCTGATTTGATTGAGTTTTCTGACTCTTCTGTTGTGGGACAGAGAAAAATACAACCTTTATAAGATTAAAAACATACTAACAGATCACTTCTTTGGCATTTAACTACAGTTCCCATGAGCCTTTGACCCAGTTTTGAATCATCAAACCCAATAATCATGATGGAGGGTACTAACGAGACACACAGACGAACTGCTAACAGCCAAAGACTGTAGTTGGGAGGCAAAGTTGGAAGATTCACAGAGGGTGACGGGATGTCCAGGGTGCAAGGCTCACCGGGTTACCGTGGCGACACATCCACATAAGCAGTGATAAAAATGGCGGGTGGGTGGTGGGCAGGTGGATTTGTACTTGTGACATCAATATATTCCAAAGGTCAGACAGATAAGACTAAATGATAAGATGAATTTATCAAACTATGCATTTTTACTTTATATATATATTTTTTAAGCAGTTATTCAAACTGTGGGTTTTCACCATGAGTCTGAGCCCAGGCCTGCAGGATGCAGTGCTTCTCCTCTGAGCTGTAGACTAAGGAGTTGGGGTGGGTGTCCAGCACGTGGCTCTTGATGTGGTCCAGGTGAAGCGAGGGCAGTTCTCCTCCGCACACCATGCACAGCAGCCGGCCGGCCTCCGCCTCGTACTCCATCAGGAACTCCTGGCGGAACCAGGCGTGCAGGGAATCGTTCAGGTAGCGTTCCAGGGTCCGAGCTGATGGTCCGGGGAGATCCTGCTCCTCCTCCTGGGCCTGCGGCGCTTCAACCTCCTCAGACTGGGGCGACAGACTGATGGGTTGTTGTGGCTGCTCCTGGGGTATCACAGGGTCCAGGAGTTCTGCTGAGAATCAAGAAAGAAAGGTCATATTTGAAAAAAGAAAAACAAAACGGCTTTTTGCTGCCAGCTACCACCACCAGGGACACCCTTCAAATTTCAATGAAGAACATAGATTAACATTGTCAAAACATAGATTAACACTGTCAAAACATTTGACAATGTTTTGATTAACATTGTCAAAACCATTAAAGAATGATTTAAAGAAAAGAGCTGGAGTCAGGGCGAGGCTAGCCTAGCTTAGCATAAAGAGTGGAAGCAGGGGGGAACAAAGATCCAGCAGCACTGAGGCTCGCTGATTAATTTGCTGTATCTCGTTGTTTAACCCAGATGAATCCTTTAATGAATTGGTGCTACATTCCGTACATTGAAAATTTTAAACTACCTGAAAACAGTCCCATCCAGACCCAGTGCCTTCCTCTCCATTCCCCTGCACATACGTCACTGTCTCCTCCTCACACACCACGCCAAAACACAAACCCATACTGCCACCAAGTGTGAGATCTAGAATACTTTCTAGCCAAATCCAGTCTAAGTGGAGTCCCACCCACCAGCAGCATGTTGACCTGAGTCCAGCTGCTCCTCTTCTTCCTGAGGTGAAGGTCCAGCAGCGGAGCTGTATGACCTATGACCTCCCCCCAGGCTCAGATGGCTCTCCCAGCCTGAGCGGATCACCTCCTTGTCGGCAGCACTCCACAGCAGGGAGTCTGGGTGCTTTTGTCTGATGTGTCTCTTTATGGTGCTGAGCTTCAGGGTGGCCAGCGAGCTGCCGCACACCATGCAAATCATCCCGTGCCGCTGGGGGTCAAAGTCCATCAGGTACTCGCTGCGCCAGTACTCGTGATAGTAGCGGCGGTGGTCCCGACCTGGGATCCGGCTAAGGCCGGGACGTGAGGCCCTCTGGACCCTGGGTTTTCGTCCGGAGGGCCCGGGAGCAGGGGAGAGGAGGAGCGGGTGGTCGGGGCCCTCTGTGATGCTCCAGTAGCTGGTGCCTGGTGATCGGACAGGTGTGACTGTGCCGGCCCCTGATTCCTCTTCACAGTGGCCATTGGCAAGACCATCCTCTTCTGACAGGAACAAAACAGAATACAGATCAGTCCTGATAAGTTGTCTCTTTACATGTTTAGGAAAAGTAAAAAAGAGGGTCACTGTAAAAAATTAATATTTCAATATTTAAAAAAAAAAAATCAAAATTTATATATCAATATCAGCATATGACACATATTTAGTTTTAGAGTTTATATATACATGGAGGTTGTTAACCTTGTCATTGTTTCGCTAATGATTGATTGACAGCTCTGGAGAGCGTCCCTTACATTCTTCTTTATGAAACTTAGCTTGCTTGTTTAGCTTCCTCTGCTAACTTGATATCTTTTTTTTTGTACCTTACAGGTGAGTGGGATTTTAATGTTCTTAACATATGATCCTCTGACAGGCCGCATTTTAATCCAACAGCCCATATTCTTGTTGTTTATTGATTTGGCGTGAGGCGGCCTGTGCCGCCGCTCTCCGCTAGGTGGCGGCCGTGTGTTCCCAGTCCGCCTGCCTGCGTGCTGTTGAGCCTTTGTTTATAGGAGCCACAGAGACAGAGGGGCCATGCTGCTCCATGGCATTGTCCCTGACACAGAGTAACTGGCTGCTTGACAATGGCCGTGGCTCTGACAGCCACGCAGACCCACTTTGCAGTTGGAAACACCAAGAATAATAACACTAGTTTTTCCTCCTCCTCTCCCCCCCACTTCCACCCCCCCACCCCCCCATTACCTCCCAAGTCACTCTCCTCTTGCGTCGCTTCCTCCTCTCCGCTTATTATTAATGAGAGCAGCTCAGCCTGCTCGGCACACCGGAGGTCCACAGGCTCGCGTTCCCCCGCTCCTTTCTCTTCCATCACTGGCCCGGCTGCCGTTTTCAATAGCGGCTAGTGTGTTCCTCCTTCCTTCACTGTACCGTAGCGCCGAAGCGGGACATGTCACACTCACAGCAACAACATGTTACAACAGTAACATGTTCACACCGCTCGTTCACCGTTCGACACGCATCTGGCAGGCGCTCTATCACGAGCCCATCGCTGAGGAGCCCGTGCTCTTACGATGTCCCCCCACGCGCCCCGCAAGGGAGCCAAGTTAACTTTCTCATATAATCACACAATCATGAATTCCGACGGCGAACAGAGCCCGCTCCTCCGTCCTGCTCTGTGGGGAAGCGCCTAAGCGCAGGCCTCCAGTAGTGTATTTTAAGGCTCTTGCTTGTCTTCAGGGTGGGGAGCCGGACTAGGGGCCCCTGGGGCTCCTTAAGGGGCTCCTGGGTAAATTTAAAGAGACAGTAGCAGCGTCGACAATGCACACCCACCCCGTGAGGTGGGGAGGTGGGGGAGCAAATGGAGCAGCAGGCGCTAATACAGATAAGCTGCTAATACTAATGCTGTTGTTCTCACAAAATCATGCCACGATGGAGGAGGTTTGGTGCGGCCAAGCATCGGTTAACAAACCGAGGGCGGGTCCACACTGCAAATCAGGGCCCCTATGATGTTCCTGTGCTGGGGAGCCCACATGGTATTTTTCACATCCTGTGTGTAATGTTATTTCTAACTACAGTGTTATTCTATACCAGATAATAACCTATACACAGGGCTGTAGCTTATAGTTATATTGATTATTGACTGATCTGATCATTTCTGGCTTCATTAATCAGTGAATTGTCTGTTGAGATGAGCCCAAGTTGACATGTTCAAATAGCTACTTCTGTCTGATCCATGGCCGAACTTCAGTTATAGATAACAGCGGCTTAACTCAATTACCAACTCATTTTTTGGGTTATTTATTGTAATTTTATTAGCCTATATAATAAAATTACAATAAATAACCCAAAGACAAATTTCACAAATCTGCTCGCCAGACAATAAACTCCCTGTGCTGATTAACTGCAAAAATGTGTACGCTCTAATTAGAAATTCTCTTATTCCATGTTAATTGTAGTATTTCAAATTATATTGGAATCAAAATGATTATTTCTTATTTTGTCAGGCACTGGACTCCCTCTCAAAATAATCCCCATCTCTCTTGAATGGAGACTTTATTAAAATAAATAAAAAATCACTAGTATAAAACTTCCTCCTCCTCTTACTACTGCTGCTATTTTCTCCCCAAACTCGGCCAAAATGATGCACATGTATTTATAGATCATAATATTTAAAATTTAAACCACTTCAATGAATGGTTTAAATATTATAGATCATAATATTTAAACCATTCATTGAAGTGGATCCCTAACCCTGGAGCTTCTGCACAAAAAGCTCACATCAAAACCGAGGTAATGTATGGAAAAAAAAAAGGCCAATAAATCAATGGACCTTTGTACAGCTGTTCCAAGCTGGAAAGGACTGTATGATATTGGAAGCTTTATGTAATCTGTGTGCATTGTTATTGGACGTGTTATTGGATTTATCTCTTCTCAGATGAGGACGAATCAGCTTATTGTTCAGATTTTTTTTTTTGGGAAATCATTTTTAATGGGTTGGGTTCCGGAAAGAAAAAAGGGGGGGGGGCTTGGGGTGGGTTGTACTACACGGTTTCTGTGTCCACGCCACACAAACACAAACACTGACACACACGTACACGCACACACAGAGCGAGCGAGCGAGCATCCAGGTCCCACATCCTGGTACTTTTTAGCGTTGTCAAGGCAGCCTCAGAACACGGGCAGGCTCGCGGAAAGTAGCTGCAGTGTCTTGGCTTAAAAAAAATAAAAAAAAATGTCCAAAGAAACGCTCACTCAAACTGTCCCGGAAAGTTAGCTGCTGTAACTAGCAAGGTAACGGATATGCATGTTTTTGTTTGTTTGTTTTTTTTTCCCTCCTTCCACATGTTTCCCAGTGTCCTGCTTTGTGACGGCAGCGTGCGGGTTTTTTTTTTTTTCCTCGCGTCTTTTAGACAGGCAGCAGACTCAGACAGGCGCCAGGTCCGTGTGGACAGGAGGAGGAAGAGCTTGTCCATTGTGCCGCTGAGAGAGAGAGACAGGCGCTTTATGCACCGTTTACGCTCTGGTGTGGTAAAAAAAAATCTTTTCCCCTCGCTGAGTTTCTCTATCTGTCGCTAATTGTTCTCCGGCTTAGTCGTTTCGCGGCGTTTAGCACCAAATAGACCCGGAATAAAAGAATTTACCAAGAAAAATGGCTCTCGACAGATATAATTTGTGATAGAGGGGGGACAGGTTTAAAGGGACAGTGTCACTCCGCTTCCTTCCTGGTTCCTGTATCTCACATTTTGTACATCCACGACGCGTTGGTGTCACCGTAGACACTGTGGAATGAAAAATGTTTCACATTTACGTTTTTTCTGAATGTTACTTTGAAATGTTTTGACAACCATAGGATGAGGTCTGTCTCATGGGGGGGTGGGTCGGACGCTGTGTACAAGTGCTGTGACAGAGTAGTGGGGCGTTTTAGTCCCCGTGCATTGTCTTCATTTGCGTTAAATCCGTTTTATGAGTGGCAATGGGAACGCTTTCCGTTCTGAGTCTGGATTTGATGTTTAGGAAATTTAATGAAGGCAAAATTTACATAAATAGGTCTCAAATAGGCACCTATATGTCAATTCACTGCATGTGAAATGTGTTAAACCTCATGTGCTGAAATGTGAATTTAGCGGTGATACCTAATGAAATATCTGAAATCTGTGGCTTTATGACATGAACATATCATGAGTGAAAAGCTGCTTCATTTTTTTAAGCACCAGATGGGCTTAAATGAGATTTTCTCACGTCTAGATTTCAAACGTATTTGAAATCTATTTGAAAGCAGCTAATTATTAATAAAAAAGAATCAACATTCCCTTCATGATTGATGATGCATCTCTGGGCCATGTCTTCCTCCTGAAGGCAGAACAGGAAAGTCTGCAAAGGTGTCCTCAGCATCCTGAGGGCAGAGAGTTAACCCTCTTTAACTTCAGAGGTCGGATTGGTCTGCAGTCAGACTGGTCCAGAGAGTTGATATTAAACAAGTCCTGATCAAGTCCAGACAGGTTGAGTGAATTAGCCAGTTAGAAGCTAGCACAGTGCTGCAGTGCTGATAAAGGGGGGTGTGGTCGCGGATAAAAACTATTTACGTCTGTTCAACTCAAAGATACTAGTGAAAACAACTATCCCTTCATAGTAGCACAATTTACTCAAATTGGTTGAGTAATGCAATAAAACCTCCAATTAATTCACTTAAATTGTTTAAGCAGAGACAGATTCTATGCTAACAGTGTAATAAAGTGTTGAATGAGTGTACAATATCTTTACAGGAAAGAGCCATTGCTCCATTTTGATGTAAATTGTTGCCATGAAACCAGGTTTATTACAAAGAAGGATGCAACTAATAATTGTTTTCTGTTCCTCAGGACCCCTGCACACCGATGTGATGTCTGAGAGGTTTGGCAGCTGCTCAGCAGAGCAAAAACACCTACTGCGGCATCATATAGGAGGACACCATGTAAGTTAATGGTAGTGAGGAGCCTGGACTGAGGGGATGAATTGAATCAGTGTGACAAGGGAAGATCCAACCAGTACTTCTGGATGAGAACTGATGAGCTGTCCAAGCTGGCAATAGCATGCCAACTGCAAAAGGTAAAGGTGGTTCAATGTCCCACCGCTACCGGCCTGCCTCGGAGTATGATGATGCCACCCTCGCCCAAAAGAGGGAATATTGGAGAACCAAGAAACGAGAGCAGAGGGCCCGACTCTCAGAGCGGAAAGGAAAGCCAGCACAAGACAGTCAAGGGGGAAAGCTCCTACATCTAAATGACCCTGCAGAGGCGAACACCACTTTATCTGGCTGCTTTGCTAGTCCCTCTTCTCCTGTACTGATTAATGATGAGAGATACAATGTCTCACCTGCATCACAGAGAGGAAATACAGTGGGGGACAGTTCACCTGAAGCCACTGAAAGCCAAAAGGAGAAGTTGTTCCAGACAATGAAACTCAACAAGGTCTTGCCTCAGTTGCCAGCAACATGTTCCATCGCAGTCAAAACTGCTGGCAGCAACACAGTCGCAGTGAAATGCCGAAAAGCAAGGGGTGCTGTGACCAGAGCCGTTACCTCACCCACACCTAGTGGAACCCAGCTGAACACAAGTTCCTCAGTGCCTCCAGTCAGAGTGACCAGAATTACCAATGGCAGCTCCGCCAAAAAAGCACCTCAGCCATGCGTGTCTATGCAGGGCACATCAGTCCCTAAAATGCAACAGAAGGCGCAAGTTGCGTTACGCATTCAACCCAAACATGTACCCACCAATATGACCACAGGTATGATTCTTGTGTCTTCTCCACGTGGCCCCGTTTCTATTAAAGCAGCAAACACAACACCTCAAAGTGGAACAAAGAGTGCCTTGGTCACCACACAGAGGGCTAAAAGTGTCAGCAACTCACAACCTTCCATGGTGTCTGAGGAGGAGAGAGCGGCGAAGCGGAGGGAGCATTGGCGGATCAAAAAGCGTGAACAGAGGGCAAAGCTAGCAGCTCGGATAGCTAAAGCCAGAGAGAGGACGCAGGGCGCAGAGATGATGGTACAGAGGCAAACAGCACAAAAAACAGTACTTGTGGGTGGCAAGGTTCTTCAGCATCTTCCGTCTCAGTCATTTTTGAAAGGAGCAAGCCAGAAGCAGTGTCCCGCACGGGTCAAAACCTCATTTACATCTGTCAAAAAGGAAAATAATAAACTGCAAAGTAGGGGGGGGGGTTTAGCTACAGTCAACTTGCAAATAAATCAGATAAAAGTAAAAAATGCACACGAGAACATGACAACACAGACGGTAATTGCATCTGATTTAATTTCTGTGAAAAAACCAGGGGAATCACAGAGGAAGCTTCCAAGTTATGTACATCTTTCTAATGTTAACCGAGGGATTGCACGATGTAAAACACCGAGACAGAGATTCATTGAAGCCCAGAAGAACATTTTGAATCAAAGAAACATAAGATGTAAGTCCACTCTGCTTGCATCAGTCTTTGGTACCAGAAATATCCCCAGGATCGACCCCAATGACACACCTGAGCAGATAATAGCCAAACGTCGAGAGTACTGGCGGGTTAAGAAGCGCGAACAACGAGCCAAGCTGTCAATGGAGATGAAGGCTCGGCTGAAGGAGAAGGACTCCCTGATGCGAAGAGTGAAACGCTACCAGAAAATCCTAGAGGAGATGAGGAGGGCCAGAGCGCTGACACAATCAGCAGGAAGTACTCTCACCCACGCCTCTGAGACCATCGGAGGGTTCATCAAAGAGGATGGGACAGTGACCATTAACATTCCCCAGGGTCCAGCGGGTCACAACACAGCAGCACATAAAAGTAAAGAAGAACTTAATGTAGATTCCAATAATACCCTCATTACACAACCTCGACATCAGCCTAATACGAAACGGAGAGGTATTGCACCCGTTAGGTTAAACCAGCCCCCCGCTACACTCCTCCCAGCTCAGGTGAAAGTCTCTCTTGGTCTTACTGGATCATCAGTCAACAAGCCTCTAAGACTGCTGTCAGTCAGACCACAGACTCATCTTGAAAGCACAACTGTTTCTAATTCACACTCATCACCAGTCAAACCTGTTAGTGAGCTCACGCTCATGCATCCTCAGGCCCCTCAAGATGCCATTTCTGGAGGGTCAGCGGCAGGGTCGGACCACGGCGGCTGCGTCATGAAAATGGCCGTTTCAAGTAATGCACCATCACTGGCTGCGCTCTCTCTGGATCCAGAGCTGACAGAGGAGGAGAGGATGGCAAAGAAGAGGGAGTACTGGAGGATAAAGAAACGTGAGCAGCGAGCAGCTCGTGCAGCGCGACTGAAGCAGGGTGTGTCACAAGCGAGGGCCAATGCAGCCTTACAAAGGAGGAAGGGCCAGAGGCAAATAGCAGTAACCACTGTACCACAGAGCAGAAGTCTTACCAGCCATACAGGAAATGCACAACACCTTCCCAACAACAGCGTGCCTGTTTCACCAAATTCAAATGAGATAAAACAAGAGACTGAGTCTATGCCAGCAGTTGACCCAAATTCTCAACTAGAACAAGCCATCTGTCCAGATATTAAACCCCCAACCTCCCCGCCACCACCTCCAGCGCCCCAGCCAGAGTCTGATCCAACTCTAAGTGCAGACAGCCAAGCTACCACTCTACTGGCTGTGGCCTCTATGAAAAAACTCCTGGAAGAATCACTCAGCACTGTGAGGGAGTGTAAAAGTGAGCAGGCCGATGTTAAAATAGAGACAGTGGAGGAGGCTTTAGAGCAAGAGATAAAGCCAAATTTACCTCAGCTCTTTTTTGAAAAAGATGAAGTGGCTCCTATGGCTGCTGACCTGACATTGCAGATAAAAAGCTGGCAGCCAGATGCTGATGCCACGGTACAAGCAGGTCCACCAAGCCCTCCTCTCAAAGACTCATCGCAAATTAGCGTGACACTTCCACATCCTCCTACCTCCAGTGAGGTGGTCCTGCATCCCACCTGTGAGCACTCGTCCCAGACCCCTTTGAACTTCATAGTAAACCCCCCCATGGAAGCCTCTGATGGTCCATCTTCACCACGTAGAACCCAGAGGCTTCATACCAAAAAAGTGGGCCATCAAAACTGCTGCTCTCCAGAGCCACCAAAACTGCATCACCTACCAATGGATCAACTACACCCACAGCAACAGCACGCTGAACAGCAGTGTCAGGCCCAAGAACAATGCCAAAACATCAACTCGCCATCAGCACAAAGACATCGCAGTGTGGGGGCTGAGCAGGGCGGCTTGACCAGCCTGCAGCGCAAGAGGGAGTACTGGAAGCTGATGAAGCGGCAGCAGAGGGCCAGGTTAAAGGCCCGACAGAGAGAGAGACATGGAGAGTGCAGCGGTCAACTTTCCCCAACAAACATCCAGGTGAAGCGAAACAATGGGCTTAATGTTCATTTTGTATAATCTAGAGAGTTTAGCTGCTTATACATTGTGTTGCAGTGCAACAAATAGCCCATATAGCAACAAGCAACTGATATTTCAAATGATTGACGCTTCACAGTTCAGGTGGGCAAAGTTTAGAAAAAGCACCAAAGATATAAAGCTGACAACCCTTGAAAGACAAACCTTTGTTCTGTTTGTTTCAGTGGTGCTACCGATATCATTGCCTACAACATACGACTGTGGCCATTAATGTTGTAAAAAGGGTTCAGGGCTTATAGGCATGGCCAGTGTCAGAAACCTAAATCATTATACTGCAAGCTTCATTTATTATTGTCACAGCTTTTTTTGTTCATGTTGTATTGTTGTCTTTCAGGCTCCAGGTCTTGTTATCATCAACACTGCTCAGAGTGGAAATCCTCAAACAAAAGCAGCTCTCCAACCCAAGCCGTCGATTGCTTCTCTGACTTTGGTGACCAGTATCCCTTCTGTCCTTGTCGTTAGCCCCACAACATGTAATGCTGAACAGTCTCCAGACACACTCCAGGTGAAATTACCTGTCACCAGTGTCTCCTGTTCACCCAGAAGTGAGCAGAACAACATAAACATTGAGCCTTCACAGATCACGTCTGACTGTCTTGGAGCTCCAGAAAATCGGCAACAGGCCATGCCAGGTTCACGGAAGTGGATGTCTAGAAGCATAGATGTAGACTTGGCCCCCTCCCTCCCTGCTCTGACGCCTCCAGACAACCCACTATCCAGCATGAACCTCCAGCTCATTGAACCCCCTGGTCAAACTCCAAATTGTGCCCTCAGTCCAATGAAAATCCCTTGTTCTCAGCTTCAGAGCCCTACACATACGACACAACCTCCCGTTAAGCTGGCACCAATAAGTACCATGGTTCCACCAAAGCCCATCCCTGGGGAGTCTGAGGAAGACTTTCTGAGGAGGAAGCGGGAGTATTGGAGGATTAAAAAAAAGGAGCAGAGAGCTAGGAAGGCCATTCAGGACAAGGGAGTCAACCCAAGGAAAGCTTCCAACAACTGGAGGCCAATCCTACCTTCACAAGACCTCGCACCACAGGTAGCACCTGCACAGGTATACAAAAAAACATGTTTTATGGCTTATAGGCTCTAACTATTACTATTATGTTCATACAAAGATGAAGAACGGCATAATTAAACACCTCACAGGTTAAATTCTTACTGGAAACTGGAAGATAATGGTATGATACACTCTTCTTACACCCATGATAGTATCAATGGTCTTCTGCTTGTAGTCTCCAATATGAGACTCCTTCAGGGCCCCTGATCCTATTCACAGTTGGCATAATCAGCCTCTGTTTTAAGTGACCACCATTTCTTGTTGGAAAGTCAATGAAAAGACAAAGACAAGTACAAGAAGATGAAAAATGGCTCAAAGAAAATGCAAAACGACAACAAAGAGACACAAAACAACTCCAAAGACAACTACAAAGATAAAGGTTCCACTATAACTGTTGTTAGTTTAAACACAGGAACTCTGTATGGCTTAGTTTTAATAGTAGATGGAAACAAGTAATGATTGATATACTGTCATTCCTCAAGCAAATGAAGTGAAGTTGCATTTTATTTTATTGTCATACAGTAAGAATTGGAAATCATCTGGTACAATATGAACGTATTCTACATTTGTTCGTTAGAATTGCTTCTCAAACCCTGATTCTTCTCTGTGTCTAATCCCTGTAGGAGTCTGGTCAGTGGGTGAGCTCGTCTGATGAGTCAGAGCATCTAATGAGGTGGGAGATGTGTTTTGCTGTCCTTTAGCATTGCTGCTACAGACCCTATGTAGGATAAGGATTAATGTAACCGTTCTCCTTCTCTCGCAGCACTTCAGCGGACACCGACTCAGGATCGTTTCCATACTCAAATTACACAGCGCCAGTAGAAGGTGGAACATTAACTCTTGTCACTTTGAACTGAAAGGAATGAAGCACAAAACTTATTCTCCTTTTTCTGTCTCCACAGATGAGTCGGAGCTTCTGTTCGCTGACTATGAGAATAACGGTGGTGAGGAAGGTTCGGTCTCAGATGCCGTGTGGAGGAACCGCTACCTCATGGACTACGACCCACTCAACCAGCTGCTGGTGTGCATGGTGTGCGGGGAGCTGCAGTACTCTCACAGCCTGGAGGGGGTGAGGGCCCACATTGACGAGGCCCACCCGGACACCCTGACCCTGGAGCCTGGGGAGAGACAGCGAATTCTGGAGGCCTGGGACGAGCAGGTGTCCCAGCGGGAACGCTTCTTCACCAGCCAGCTCCTGCAGCACAGCGGGTCCCTGGCAGGTACACTATGACATTTCTTCTCATCTACTACAGCAACTCTACATTTTAGAATTAAGCCTAGAATCAGACACTCATTACCCTGCAAGGAGACATGGTGTTTCCCACTTGTGCTACCAGTCCTCTCAGGTCTCACTCACTTTGATTTGTGTTTACATTCATGAACACTTTTAATGTTGGTTGCTCCTTCAGCTTTCCTTTGGCACCCCCCTCAGGACATTTGCACACTAGACGTTTTATAATCTTGGTAGACAGATAACCATGAAATTCACTGAGCTCTTTCAAGCTCCCAAGATGAAAAAAATCCTTTTGATCTGAAAGACTTCATGGCCTTTCTTCTGGTGGAATAGTTCCCATGCTTTTTTTTGACTGTGACATCTACCATCCCCTTCGTAGAATGTAGAAGTTTTATGTGATTATAGCCTCTTTAAACTAAGCTACTCTTGTGTGTCATGTGTATCCATCACACTGTTGCAAGACCTTTTACCATTTTTTTTTTTACCATTTGTTTTGCAGAAGCACACAGGAACTGATCAGCAGAGAAAAGTGACTGCAGGAGTCAAACTGAAGACAATGGATCAGGAGAGAAAACCCACACTTTGTCTTTTTTATTTATCATGCTTTTTTTAAAAACTGGTTTGTTTACCTTCATAGAAAGTCACCTTGAAAAAGAATGCCCCCCCCCCGAAAAAAGCAGCTTTACCTCATTTCCTATCAGGACTGTAATGTGGGTTCTTGAAAGTTCGTAAGGACATTTTTTTTGTGTTTTGTTTTTATAGTCAAGCTGCCACAGTTGAGATTTTTGGGACAATATTTAAAATATTTAAAGGAGAAGTTCAACACTTTGGGGAACTGTGCTAAGCTAGGCTAAACACATCCTGGACCTATTGGACCTTCTGGACATGCTTAAACCTCACCCTAACTGTGACCCCACTACTTCAGTGCATAGCTTTGCTGTTTGGTAGCGTTCTCTGTGCAAACCATGGGGAAAAAAAAAATCCAATACATTTGATTTTTCTTTAAGATGTATTTAGCAATAGGTTGTATCTTCAAAAACTTCTTAAGTGTTTGCCAGAACCTACCTACTGCTGGAAAACAGGTTCAGTTCAGTTTTATTTAACCAAATCATCAACATACGTTATCTCAAGGCACTTTACAGAGTAAAATTATATTTTCTTCCTCCCAAGGTTTGCTAACGCAACGTGATTGACTCACAGAGTTATGTACGGAGAGCTGAGATCTCAAATGACTGCTAGCTAAACTTTAGTGTAGCACAAGCACAGAGGGTGAGTAATGCCTGTTACTCAGCAGCATCTATCTAAACTGTTGTTAGCATTACCGAACATTGGTCGCCGTAAGCTACTGGTCATACCAGACCAAATAAGCTTGTAGCGCTAAAACCCCTATTGAATTACTCAAAGGTGTGTTTTATTGCTTATGAATTTACATTTCATTCTCATGAGAAGAAGATTGTTTTTCTTTTTTGTTTGAAAAGTGACACAGTAACGCTTTAAAGTCAGACTAATAAACAGTCATTAGCAGGTTTAGCGCCCCCGACAGCCAGAGAGGCCCCACTACCTTACCTAATCAGTAATAAGCAAACAATGGGATTTCAAACAGCTTGCAAACGGAGAATTAATGTACATCAAACACTGCTGAACAATTCAACAGATAAATAAAATGGGTAAAAAAAAGTTTTGATGTATTTCAGTGGCTATAGCTATAGATATTTACAATAAATTATACAGTAAATTTAGATTTAAATCCCCAGCATCAGCCAGCTATTAGAAAAGTGTCCACACACATACAGCACAAGAGATAAACCCTTTATACTGTCGTATATTTGTAATAGCTGATAGCTGCTATCAGTTTTTCCTGCAATACTGGCAGGCTTGCATTCAGGTCTGAGACTGTTCTAGACCCTGGTTAGATGCTAGATCGTTTTTTTTTTTGGGATGTGGTTCTGCACTGTGTGGTTGAAAATCCTGAACTTTACATAAAAGTCCTTTTTGACAACTATTTGTATCAAGACAACTTTTTTTTTTTTTTTTTTTTTTTTACAGTAACTTTCTTAACTCTGTAAAAACAAAAACAAAAAAAAGAAGAAAAAAATCTCCTGCACTGTAAATATACAAAATACTAAAGCGGCTGAGAGATGCCAGTTTTTTTTCTTTTCCTGTCTTTCCCAATATTTTGAGCAACTATTTATTATTTATTGAATCTCTCTCTCTCTCTTATATAACTGATTATTGATGATGCATTATTCATATCCATAGGTAGTTCCATGTTAGAGAAGTATCTCATTTGTGCGTATTGAGGACCCAAAGGCTTTCCTGCATGAGTAGTAAAGGAACGAACACTTGTAAATCAGAGGTGAGCTCTGATTTTTTTTTTTTTTGTACGATTGTCATTAAGAGTAAAATGCTGAAATAATTTTGCTGTTTGAGCACAAAGCTGTGGAGGTCAGTCATGCTTAGAGAAACTGCCTGCACACAGCCACGACACTGTAAATAGCTGGAAGTGACCAAGCTAAATGAACTTCCGAGAATGTAATTCTGACTTGTTTACCAGTTCAAAGGGAATGTTTAAAAGCCTTTTAAGTAATAAACCTTTTCTACCTTTGGGCTTGTTCTTTTATATCTTTTTTTTTTTTTTTTTTACATATTTATCGTTTCATTTTTTCCATTTAACTTTTTAAGACCTTTTTTTTTCAGTATACAGTGAAGTGTATTCATAGATACTGATTATTGCTCTACACAGTACAGTACCTAAAAGCTTAAACCTTTATATAAATATATTTATTATATATTTATAGATTGAATACTCTGAAGGAGAATTCCAGTTTTTACCACTTTAAGTGACCCTTACCTCAGACCTTCATGTTACAATCCCTCTTGTGATCTTGATCCTCTTGCTCTTGTGACCCGCCTTGTGTTGGTCCTGGCCTTTAATCATTTAAAATGTGGACCCATGTAGAACCCTTGACAGACAGTAAAATGGAGAAGCACGGTTTCATTCTACTTTCATTTATTTAATTCCTAAATGTCACCGTCAACTTTATTCAGAGTCGTCTTCAGGTTCTGCTGAGTGAGGTGTGTGATGCCTAAACAAACCCAGTACCTCACACTAGTTGGGGCCCCCTAACCAGGACAAATCCCTCTAAATAAGTTATGGACACCATGTTCTGATTTTTTTCTTTGTCAGTCTTAACCACACTGTCTGACTGTTGTAAACTGTTTCATCCCCTGCCTCCTCCTTTGTTCCTCTTCCTCTATAACCTTGGGTTCTTCTTCAGGGTGCGAGTCCTCTTTCTGGGTTTCTGCTTCAGGCCTGTGGGGGTGGCCTGAATCTGTGCTATCTGGCGCCTGAAGCTCCCGGGGTCCAGCATCCAGACGAAACAGAGTGGGGACCTGACCCAGGATGGGGTTGCTCTGCTGGAGGCTGGAGATCCACTGGTTAAGGGTGGCCTGGTCTCCCTGATTGGTCATGCACATGGCAAAGACTGGACCCTCGTCCACTGGATACACATGACACACAAGAGCTGCGTTACACATCGATACTGACGGTTTCTGTGAAAACAAGAGCACTACAAGGACAGCTGTAAATATCTTACGGTCTTCTACATCGAAGCTCTCGTCGTCTCCGAAGTCACGGCCAAAATCCAGGTCTAGCTGCAGAGGATAGTACAGACATCTCTCTGGATCGTAGGGCTCCTCCACCTGTAGCGAAACACACAGATACACCTCAGCTAGGGATTGGACTCCAGAGTATTAGATCGTTTCCTTCGGGGTCCTCCTCACACCTTCTCCTCAAGCGGTGTGGGGTCAGCTCTGAGGATGTAGTAGTGCATGCATGTACTTCTCAGCCACAGAGGGAAGGGGCCCTCCACAAACACTGGCCTGCTCGGGTTATGCTTGGCCAGCAGCTCCATCTGGCTGGGGCTCTGGATACCTGGTGTCAGCACAGGAATGAAAGGAAGCAAAGCCAGTGAGCTAATTCACTGAGCAGCAGGAACCTCAGAAACCACTCGAATCAAACATGAACAAAAAAAAAAAAAAAGCTGTTTTCATACCTACTATATGTGGAAGCGTTACCTCTTCTCCACTCTCTGTAACATCTGTACAGGGCAGCTAACAGGAAGAGCAAAGGAACAGACAGATTAAAGACTAATCTGAGGACAGCCCCCCCCCCCCCCAGGTTAACCACATCCCGTCCAAAGAGCCGTACTCAACACACAAACAACAGTCCGACACGTAGCCTACAGCTATACCTGGTGGACGGTAACTTTTGCGTCCAGGTCGTTAGCGATGCGAGTCAGGCTAAAGTGAGCCAGGTCCACTGGGTCTTCGGGCAGCTGCTGGGGGATGGGGAAGGGGTTAATGTGCTTGAACTTGGGGAACCAGTACATGATGCGCTGGTACTTCCTCATGGGGTGGCTCTTCTCTCCAAAAATCTGAACCAGCAGGACTTTGGTCTCTATATTGGGCGTTATACCTGAAACACAATCATTTAAAATGAACACTATATATTATGTTCACTATATATTAACAGTATATTAAACCATACACACTAATATATAAATATTTCCCTTGCATTCAGACAGAATGTATCCAGATCCCTGCCTTTCACCTATCTAGAACAACATTCCAGGAACTCCACATGCAGAACGAGTCTTAGAACTGACACCCACCATAGTTCTCCATCTGCTCCAGCACCTGGACTCCACACTCCTGCTGTCGGGGATAGTGGTTGAACATTCTCTGGATAAAGTTTCTGGGCACAAACACTTCTTTAGGAAAAACATCCAACAGCTTGTTGTAGACGGCGAGGTCTCTCTCCACGCCGAACTCCGGCATCTTCTTCAGAGCAGCGTAGATAAACTCCACGTGACCCCGCCGCCTTACGTCTCCCTTGGTGAAGACCTCCACCACCTTGTTGAACGTGGCTTTGGTTTTGGCCCCTTGGGCCACCTTCTCAAACAAGTCATCATGGGTGATCAGAGACTTGTCCTTCTTGTTGTTGTTGTTGTCCTCGCTGACAAACTCTGTCGGTACACGCTGACTCTTGGTGAGCGACGGGCTGGCGTGGAAATGCCTCAGTACCTAAAGAGAAATTTTTTGTCTTTTTATATGTATATGAAACAGGAATATGCAACACAACATACATTCTGTCTGAATACATGCTGCTTAGTGGATTACATATATCCTGACTATCCAGACTAGACACCCATGATTCAGAAAAGGTTTGAATCTGAAGTTTACCTGCTGATGGATGTTATTTAGCGCACTGGGTTGACTGGAGGACACTGACTGGAGAATAGTGCCATGCTGGGCTGCAGATCTGGCTGACTGGCTCACCAGTCTGATACACTGAAGCTGGAGCAGGCAGCGGGCACACTTCATGGTCAAACCATCACATTGACCTTCAGGAAACAGAACAGTGCAAAGAAAATTAAAAAAAAAAAAAAAAAAGACATACTGAATTACATTCTTAAATCCGGCAATTTTCTGGTAAGATTCACTGGGGGAAGATGACTGAAGAGCAGTTGAATCTGTACCTAAATATATGGTGTTTAACTCAAATAACTTGTGCAAACAGACCCGAAGAGAAGTTCTGAATTTGTTCATAAACGTTCTTCGGGTAGCCTCTAATACTTTGCATATTTGTCAAGAGGAAAGGAAATATTAAACGGGGACATTTTTCTATGAAGTTTCGCATATGTCATCTACACACTCTATGGCAAAGTGTCAGACAAATTATTATTAAGAACAGATATTCTGTAATATTTCCCTTGTGTACGGCAAATAATGTGCTAACGTATATAACTACTTATCCCTTACTCAGTACCCACCATTTACGACAGCTAATGTAGGAGTTAACTAGTCTCCTTCACACACCCCTGTCTGCGGACGCCTCCATGTTGAAAAACCGGTAGAACTTCCTGGTCCGGCACACATTCGCTTCCCCGTAACAATAGAAAGCGCAAATATTTGTTCCACGTACACACTGTTGAATTCTTTTTCTTCTTTTTTTTACTTAAATTAATCTAAAGTCATTACAGATTTTAAGCGGCACTGTGGTATCTCATGCTTTTAAATGCATTTAAACAAAACAGCCAAAGCAACTCAAAATAAAAAAAATGAATGACGATGTATGTGAAAGCGTATACAAAAATGTAATAATAATAATAATAATAATAATAATAATAATAATAATAATAATAATAATAATGTGTGGGCACGCGTGTTACTGTAGGCTCGTGAAGGGGACGTGCACTACACAGCCCCGCCGCATGGTGGCGACAAAATGTCTTCCGAGCAAACAGCCTAATGGTGTTTTATTTGACAGGCGCTAAGGTACTGCCCGAAAACGTTGCTGCTGAAAAAGTTTCACACTGCATTCTTCTGGCACACTACTGATAGATAAGCTTTCCTGAGTCACGGTGACTGGACAAAGCAGCTGTCTGAGAGAGTTAACAGATGAAACTTTTGACTTTCATCAAGAGTCGCTGCCTGGTTCCTTACCGTGAATAGTGTCAAGTTAGGCATAATGAGGACATTGACTTCCGGTGGAGACTGCGGCGGACTCAACTAGCGTGTCTGTTTTTTTTTTTATTTCATTATTTTATTATATTTCATCCCCACAATTGTAGTAATTTTACGCTATATTTTTATTTTTTATTATCATTTATTTTTTTTTGTTCAATGAGAAATAGTGCTTTATTTACAGTGCTAATATTTACTTTATTTACAGGAAACTGTTTACGTTTCTGTTACGTATGCTAGTAGATGTGGTAACTTGACACAAGTCCCCAGTGTGCGACTTCTGACACTCCTCTCTCAGCATGGAAAACTCACCTCGGTCCAGAGTTTACATCTAGAGAAACTTCCTGCAACTTAAACTTCGGATTATGAATTCCTCTACAAACAGCCTGGGTGAGTAAAGACACGGGAAACGCCTTTTGTTTTTATGGTTAGTGATTTTTTTTACCCATAACGCTAGAGTTCTGGAAACTTGACTGTCTGTGTGTTTTCGGATTTGCCGCTAAAATCGTTATACAAGGAAAACTTTGCCAAACTACGGTAAAGAATTTGGTATTAATTGTTGTTTTGCTGTTCGGCGAACGTACAGACGCCAGACTCACGTGTCTCACGGCTTTTTTTTTTTTTTTTTTTTTAACAAAAATGTGTTCAGGTTTCTTCGTCGGTACATTTGCCATAAAGAAAGTAAACAGCTTTTAATTTCTAAGCTTCTAATTTAAGTATAAAATATATATACATATTTACAGTTGTTCCACAGTGTTAGCTACTGCATTCCTCGGTGGTATATTTTGGTGGAGGGGGCTGGGGGGGCGGACTGTGGGAATATCAGGCGGGTTCCTATAAAATGTTGATCGGAACTTTGGTGTTGTTTGCTGCGCTTTGACAACAGCACCTCAAATAATGCCTGTTGATCATTTAGCAGTGTCTCGCGGTTTATTTAGCCACATATTTAAGCTAATATAAAAGTTTTCCTTTTCAAACAGTGATGGAGGGCACGGCATTTGCCGTTGCAAGCAGTGTTGCAAAATGACAGCGGCGCTTGCTGTCAGTGTGTAGGTGTAGAACCTGTTCAATATCCTGAAGTGTTGGTAAACAGTTGCTGTAGATTTAAAAAAAAATTGCTGCTAGCTAGTTTCGTTTTCAGCGCGTGATGATTTAGCTCTTGCAGTAAACCAGCTGTCTTTACTTTGGCACGAGGGGGGCAAGGCAGATTTGAGGCGTTACTGGAACTTTTTTTTGTCTCCGTGTTTCTTCATTTTTCTCTCGTTCTCTTTGGGAGTTTGGCAGCAGACTTAGCATGTTCGGAAACCGACTTTTGCATAGCTAAGAGATCTACGAGGCCTTTGTGTTTGGAGTTGCAGCGTTGACAGACCACCAGCAGAGCTGTCAGATGATTAAACAGAACTCTGCTGTCAAGTTCAAATACAAAAAGAAAAAAAGCATATGGAACACTATTTTGAACAAGTTCTCAGCTCTTACACAGTCCATGTTTATACACAAGCAGTTGAGTCATTGGTTTAAGTGAAAAATGAGTTTACAAGCTGCCTTTTTGCAAGCAAAGCTCCACCCGCTCTGCCCCCACAATGATGACTGTTTAACAGGAGTTAGAGCACTGTTGCACAATGCTGCTTTT
This sequence comes from Toxotes lorentzi, assembly GCA_037833715.1. NCBI lineage: Eukaryota > Metazoa > Chordata > Actinopteri > Toxotidae > Toxotes > Toxotes lorentzi. The sequence goes on from JBBMJY010000016.1 coordinate 12,875,564, forward strand.
GTTGCACATCTGTAGGCCTTGCTGTCCCACCTTATGTGCTGATGTTGTGTTTACTTGTCTTGTAAAATGGTGGGGCGGCAAGGCACTGGGGAACAGTAAATATCACATGGGGACACACGGCAGCATGTGTGGGCAAGGCTGCTGCAGGAACCTGAAGTGTAAAACACAGTGTAGAGGCTGCTACTCGTCTCGTGAAGGTCTCTGTCTTTAACAGTAACTCAGTAGCAGAATAGCAGAATATGCAGCATTGCAGTATGGTAAATGCATAATGTAGTGGACTGCGTTACACTGTTATATATTATGTCAGACAAAACCCTTTATGCATGTCAGCTAATGAGTCTTTAATTAAGATCAAAGAATTATAGAAAGCAATATATCTCAATATAGTCTGTAGATTGATCACTGCCATCGGCTACATATCTGTAATAAAAATCATTTTAGATATGTTTATACATTATAAAGTTAATAGCTGGCACTCAAAGCACGTTTGTATATTGCAACATCCGACGTCCTAGTGGATACTCAGGCAGACGCTTTCCACATACAGTATATTTTGAGGAAATCCACAGTATAACTTTTATTTGACCAGCTGTGGTGACTGAGTAATTGTGGCGGCATCATCAGGTCTCTGGAAATATAGTAAGAGCATGAGGGAATAACAGGCAGCGTGGAGGGCAGAAATTCATACAGCAGCTCTTTTCGCCATATACACACAAGCATACATAAATACACAGTCGCTTTATTTAACAACCTACTTCCCTGTATTTGTTGCGGATAGAGAGAAAACTAGAGAGAGAATTTTTGTTTAGTTTTTTTCCCCAGAAAAGAACTATAGGTACCAGACGCTGAAGCTGTGTCCCAGTTTCATACTACTATTTTTGCTCATACTGTTCTATTTCTCCTGCTGTGTGTTTTTGAGTGAGTCGTGTATTCACTCTCACATGAACACAGGGCCGGCGTGCGGGCTAAAATCTCCTGATTGAAATGGCAGACCAAGATGCGAAAATCTGACCCAAGTTGGAATAAAGTGGAAATTTATTTTTGATATTTCTGGTTTCAGTGCAGAGATCAGCAGGAAGTTGCATCAGCAGATGGCAGCTATTTCAGTGTTTTTGCCCAAATGTTGTAACACTGCTTCTTTTCTTTTCAAGAAAAGAAGCAGTGAAATGATATTTTTCTAGAGTCTAGAAGTAGACGGCCACTCTTAGGGCTGTCTCTTGGGCTCAACATTTGAGACCTTTGACGTCTGTATTCTTTAAAGCAAGGTACTGAGAAAAGTAACGATAACGCTCATCTCTCTTCACTCAGTGAAATCATTGTGCCGTAGAGATCTATCTTCCATCAGCACTCAGGAGTCGCTCACTGTCTTTGTTATCTGTAAGCAAAGCAAGTATAGTCTTGCATAATGTTTGTGTCTAGTTCAGCCCAATACGACAGTCGAATCTGTGACAGCTTGTTGACCTGCTGCCAGCAACTGTGAGCTCGCACATGTACCGTCTAATCTGGCTTTTTGACGGTTATTTTTGGATGCTTTTATCCTCGAAGGCAGTTGTGCATTTAGGCCGACTTCAAATCTCTGTCTGCTGAAGAATCTAAATTAAGAGGTTTGACTGCTGTTTGTTAGAAAATGTTTAGTTCAAAAACAAAAAAAAAAAAAACAAAACAAAAAACTAGCTTTTGGTAAGAAATGAGAATCAGGTCTTGAGGGTTTGAAGTATGACAGAAATCAAACTCTTTTGCTTAAAGGAACAGTTCCTGCTCAGCATGGCTGGACCTGATTAGAGGGCAAAATCTTGTGATTGGGACCCTATCCCACCTCCACTTTTTTTTTTTCCCCTGCATTAAACGCAGCTTTACTTAAATACATAGTGTGAGCACGGTATAAACTGAATGGTGTCCTAAAGGCTCGAGGAGTGAGTGGACAGTCGCCGGTTTGGTCCCTGAACAGGCTGGATTAAATTTTGGGGGAGGAAAGTGAGAAAGCAGCATTTATCCATCCCTCATGTCAACTTGGGCTAAAGGAAATATAGGATAGATATTGGCTGATATTAAATAGATATACATATATATAAAGTTTTCACAAATAAAAGTTCAATATTCATTCTTCTTTTAGCTCCGGGTTGGTCTCCCCCAATACCAGAGAAACGTATCTTGCTCTTAAGCTTCCAAATACTCCACTGTGTTCACCAGCTGTTCTCTCACTGTCTGTCTCCTGTTTGCTGCTGCGCAGGTTGTGAACTGAGGCTCCGCTGTCCTCATTTGATGTTAAACGTCTGTTGCTGCTGCGAATCGAATTGAATGACAACTAGAGCGCCGCACAACTCGGCAAATAGTGTGCAGTCACTGTCAAGCAGCGGTGGGGTGGGTGGGAGAGAAAGTGTTTCTCAGAGATGATGCTACTGCTCTCTGTTTCACTTCTCAGATGGGATATCTCAGACACCACTGCAGGGGCGTACAGGATGTCGAGCGGTGGCAGGGCGACAAAATCAAAGACATGAACTTTAAAAAAAAGAAAAAAAAGCAACGAACGCTGTACTTTGGGACAAAACGGCATCTGTAGGTGGTTGAGGTCATTATGCAGCACCCTCGGGTGAGAGGTAGAGAGAATGAGTGGGCGGACACAGAATATGAAGCGTGCGATTGTCAGCTAACTGCTGCAGGAGATGCATTCGCTGCCAATACTGATATTATAGCACACTTTACAAACAAATTTTTTTTTTGCTCTTTGATGCTTTTACAAAGTAAAATTGGAACTCGTACCAGGGTATATATAGAAGTGCTGCGTCCACTCCTGACTGTAATCAAGCTGAAGTTTTTTGTTTTTTTTTAATTTTTTGTAAACTGAAAGAAACTTTTGTAAACTGTGAAAGATGGAGACTCCACAAAAGAATGGGATCAGTCCGAGAGTGTGTGTGTGTGTGTGTGTGTGTGTATGTGGCTGTGTGTGTCTGTGCAGCTGTTAGCCAGCCAACCTCCCACAAGACCTGGAATGAACCTGAGCCTTTTCATGAAAAGAAGTCGAAAACAAATAGAAAATCTGGACTCAAATTCTCCTTTTTTCTTTAAAAAAAAATTTTTTTTTAGGATCACTGGAGACTTGTGGCTTTTCTTCTGAATACCATCAGACCCTCTGAGGCCTCTCTCTCTCTCACTTATACGAAAGCATGATTCACTCGCTAAATATGTTTGTTTGGTGAACTGATCTGATTTGTTATTTTCTTTATAAACTGAACTGTTAATAAATAATTTGTCACAAAGCTACGAAAACAAGTGGACTAAATGTGTTTAGTTTACTGCTGTCAGGGCTTAACTCATTATACACACACACATATATATATATAAGTGTGTATATGTGTGTGAGTGTGTGTATATATATATATATCTATATATATCTATATATATATATATATCTATATCTATCT
>JBBMJY010000016.1:12887712-12903742 GCA_037833715.1 Toxotes lorentzi
AAGTTTGCACAACCCCTCAAAAGACTGTGGAAAAAAAGGCAGGGGAATTGTGTTCCCTTACTGTTGGGTGACAGAAGGGGGTGGGGTTTCTGAAAGCCCCCCCCCCCCCCCCCAAAAAAAAAAGACAGGAGAGGTGGAAAAAGTCTTTCAGTTTGCAAAGGTTAGGGGCATGGTGGAACAGTTGCTTGTGTCATGTGGTGTCGGCTACAATTGGTTGACTTCTCACTCTCATCCAAAGAGAAAGGGCCAGTGCTGAGCAAACAGAGGACTTCATGAGCAAAGTGTTTAAAAATCAGGAATGAGCAGTTCTTCTAACAGTGCTTGGATTAATCTGATGATACCCTTTAATCCAGGTTCAGTTTGTCAGGCTTTTTTTTTTTTTTTTTTTAATAAACCCTGCTTTGCTGTTAGCCTCATTAATGAAACATCCTTCTGGCCTGTTTGTAGATGATGTATCAGCAGACAGCAGTGCTGAGTTCCCAGACAGAACGTCCATGATGGAGGTGCGTCTGCAGGCGCAGGAAGATGAGATCACGCTGCTGAAATCCTCCTTGGCTGACGCCTTGCGCAGGATCCGCCTCCACGAGCAGCTCCTGCCGCTACTGAAACAGCAGCTCATTGCAGGTAGGTTGATCTTCACCATGCTCCGTCAACTCTACAGCCTAAGGTGATTTATTGACCTTTCAACTTTATGTCTTCATCAGATCCACATATAAACTTCACCTAGTTCAACTCAGGTGTGAATCCCAGGTCCCACGTCAAATTATTTTACAGCGTTCAGGACATGAAACTCAGAGTTTTGCTAATAAATACCGTTGCTAATAAACTTTCGGAAATATTCTTGGATGGCATTAAACCTCAATGTGCAGAACCTGGCACCAGGTGTCATGCAAGAATTTATTGCATAAACAAATGAGTAATCCATGCTCAGTATGTAGGAATCAGTGATTTGCACTGAGCAGCACCCAGACTGTTAGCAGCGGGCTACTAACCGTTTTGGAATTAAGATGCTTCAGAATAAGAGTCCATTCCTTCAGATTAATATTCCTAGATTATCATATTCATTACATTCACCCTTGTTTTCTCAGAAGTCTTTTTTTTATACAGTTGTGATGCTTCTTTGGATGGTAGCAGTATTGGTCAGTCCTGGTTGCTCTCACTTAGGTGCACTATTTTTTAAATCTTGGAATTAGATCCTGGATTTTGTCTGTCGGAAAAATGGAAATACTCTTTCAGTTTGCAAAGCTTAGTGTGTGTTCGCTGGTGAGTAAATAAGTTCCTTAGATAAGTTAGATAAGTTCCTGTTTTTACCTTGATTGAGGAAGTGTTCATATTCTTCTAAATGCTTTGTTCTTCATTGGCTATCCTGAGAAGCCAGTGTCGCAATCTACCAGCTAGACTGTATCAACTAATAATCAACTGTCACCCCACCCAGTGAACCCAGGTGCTGCACGGGTGCTGAATCAGGTGTGCTGCTCAGATGGTTGCACCAGCAGCAGAAAACTGTCCTCCAGCTCAGCCGTCGATGGGATCCGCCATTCTGTGACCAGGTACTGGACCTACATGCCCAAGCGTTTAGAGGGACAGGAGCATAAAGGGCCAGAATCCTTTCATTTCCCTTGACGTGTAGCTTGCTACGTTAGAAGCAGCCTGCTCTGTTCAGAAGCCTGGTTGTGTTCACATGATGTCTGTGTAATCTGCCTATATGACTGTTCTGTGTTGATCTCAACCTTTGAACTGTCTCTAGCCAACTCTCAGACAGCATTGTGACCAATGCCAATGGCCACATAGGAAGCCCAATGTCCACAGAGCCTAGGCCAGCAACACTGGACCGGTCAACCCAGACAGATCCCATCCTCCCAGGGCAAGATGCTGGGCAGGACAGGGTCTCTCTCCCCAGATGTGTCCATGACCAGACCCTGAAACTGGAGGACGCCCTCCCTCCAGTTCAACCTGTGGAGGGGACCCTTGCCAAGCTCCACCGTGTTCCTGGTTTGGAACAGGAAGATGAGGAGCAGGAGGAAGATGAAGGAGGAGGAGGAGAGCAGGAAAAGCAGCTGAGTTGGACATCATCGGTGGAGGAGCCCATCCAGCCCACCACAAGCAGAGTCCTCCAGAGGGAGGATTTCCAGGATGGAAGCTGCTCTCCAGAGGAGCCGGGCTCATCCTCAGCCTCAGCCAGAACCTTAGACCAGAACCTCAGCTCCCGTGGCGGACCCCTGTCCCCCATCCAGGAAGGGCAGAAGACGTCTCTGTGCGTGATCTCACCTCACCACTGCTGTCTTCATAATCACCTTCTGTCTTGTGATTGACTGCATGGCTTTTCCCTGACGAATCAACTCTTTCTCTGATTCTGACTTGTGTGACTGCAAACCCCAGTTGCGCCGCAAACCCCCTTATGAAACACTCATCCCCGGGTTGCCAGGGTGTGATTATGCCATGTTAGAGACGCAAACCCGAGCGGGATGACATGCTCTGTCATCGTGTTCGCTCTAGCCTCCATGTGCTTTCTTTTCCACGTGTTTGAGCAGGGGGCTTGGGGAAACATAAAGCCGTAGCGGAACGTAATGGTGGCACTCGTCCACACTGAGTGACATATCCAAGATTAGCTTCATGGCAAACAAGAGATGTGAGCCCAGTGGAAAATGTGATGCGAGGGACAATTGAACACTGCATAATGTAGAAAAAGCGGCAGGGTTTCGGGTTACCGTATGTACACGCGTGAGAACGAACAAGAAAGGTCGGGGAGGGGGGGGGGTTTACATGAGTTTACAGATGTAACCTTTCAAGGATAGATAGTGTTTTTCGAAATGACATATCTGTCCAAACAGCTCACACCCGAGTCAATATCCATCAAAAGAACCTCTGGAGTGGCCGCAAAGTATTAAGGCTGATGGTTCTGTAAGGCGATGCAGATGTGCAGAGTTGACACACTGCCACTGAGGATCTGCCTTTCAACTGGGTTTTGCAACAAACACACGATCTTTTAATCACTTCTTTGCCGTTGTCCTCCTCAAAAACATCAAGGATCTCTTGCGTCCAGTGATTTGTTCTCCACTGTAAACTTCCTAACAGTGATTAGAAAGCACAGTGCCCGAGCATTGCTGCTTTTTGTTTACTTGTGTATTTGCTTGTGCATGCAGGTGTTCTTTTTGCCTACTTCCTTGTTGTGTCTTGTAAAAGGTTTTTTTTTTTCTTCTAATGAATAACACATGCTCTAGCCCCTCAGCTCAGCTCTGTCGTGCCCCTCTATGGAAACCTGAGGTACTGGGAACGTTGTGCCTCCACGTTCACCCTACTACAGCTCAACATTCAACACTTTATTTAAAGATTTAGTCGTACAAGGCTTTGGGAAGAGGGACTGGTTGCCAGCAGTTTTGCTTCCTAGATCCAAGGCCAGAGACAAACATAGACGATAAAGCTTTTTTTTAGTCCCCGTGACACTTCCTCTGGTGATGCCTCTATTACAGTGGCGTGTCGCAGGAAATAGAGGGTGTGTCGCAAGAAATCCTTAGAGACAGTAACAGGTTTACAGCTGTGTTCCAAAATCCTCAGCATGAGCACAGGAAATTAGGCTATTTTTGTCAATCCACTCTTCTACAAGTTGTCATTTTAGGATAAAGATTTGGGTTGAGAGCCAGTACTGAAACAACTACTAGTTTTAGGCAGGGGCCTAAAGGGATAATCCTAGTTCATTACAACTTGGGGTCCAATTTTTGTTATTATTTCTTACAGTAATAAGAAAGGTCGGGGAGGGGGGGGGTTACATGAGTTTACAGATGTAACCTTTCAAGGATAGATAGTGTTTTCGAAATGACATATCTGTCCAAACAGCTCACACCCGAGTCAATAAAAATCCTCAGCATGAGCACAGGAAATTAGGCTATTTTTGTCAATCCACTCTTCTACAAGTTGTCATTTTAGGATAAAGATTTGGGTTGAGAGCCAGTACTGAAACAACTACTAGTTTTAGGCAGGGGCCTAAAGGGATAATCCTAGTTCATTACAACTTGGGGTCCAATTTTTGCACTCAACTCTGAGATTGGGGAACATGGTGACATTGCTAAAAAAAAAAAAAAAAAAGTAGCTTGACATGATCAAAGCCCCAGGTTAGCCAAACGTATTTGGTCCTCAAAACAACTAGCTTAATGTTAATTAGCTAAGCTGTAGCTTCTAAAGCTATTTCTAGCTAGAAATGAGAAACTATACAATAACAAAAACACAAATTTGCAATGTTATTATTACTGATGGATAAAACTATGGAAATAAAAACACAAAGTTGTAATAAACCAGAATTATCTTTTGAAAATATGGGAATGAAATCAATAAAGGATTCCATACATAGCAAGACAAAAAAAAGCATGTTTCTGTATGTGTCACACTGGCAGTTTACAGATATTTTTGCATGCATGAATAGTGGGATAATTGCAACCATCTCTGTGGGATCTAGCATCTGCACACGCAGCCAGCGTTTGCTCCTGGAAGCTGAAGCCCAATTCTTTCTTCTTTTTTTTTTTCCTGTGGCGTTCTAGGGTTCGTAGGAACAGCGAGAAACTGGGGAACGTGGAGAAGCAGAGGAAGCGTCTGGATAAGAAGGCAGCGTCCTCAGCCAACCTCCTCACCCGCTCTCCCAGCCTGGAGAAGTGAGCCACGCTGCCATCACTCACAGCTGTCACCACGCAGTCACACAACTCACTTTTTCCTACGGCTGCTGCAGCCTCACCTATCTCATCACAGAGCACTTGCTGGAACACTGATGGCCCCTATGAATAATAAGAAAATTCCATTCCCATGAAAACCCTGTCTGATACAGACATACATCTGATTTTTAAGTCAGGGGCTTGTGGATACTAATTTGCATGAAATGGTTTCACACCTCTGTCTCACATGGTTGTTTCCTGTCTCCACAGCCGAGCTAAGGAGCTGATCGCCAGTGCAGGTATGAATGTATCTTCACGCTTTTCTGTCTTAGATTTAGCCTGACTTGAGGTTAACATCACTTCATCATAGTATTTTAAGTGCATATGTAAGTACTTTTGAATGCCTCAACGTTTACCTGGAAAACAAGAAACAGTCAACCCAAATAAGTTGTGGTTTGCTATTATTTTGTCCAAGGGTAGGCTAAATTACAGGCACTCTGGGAGACACCTACCTACCTCACATCATCATGATGATGCTGTGAGGTGGAAAAAAGCGAGAGACCGCGTTTTCGTCTTCCATTACCAGTGCTCGGAAGGAGAAGCTAAATACAGTAGAGTCCAGACTGACACAGGCTAAACTGGGTTAATCTGCAACTGTTGAGTTAACTCAGTACAAGATATGTAAGATAAGATTTGGAGGAGACTGAAGACACGCCTGCACACATACAATCAGAAACCCAGATCCTGTCAGAGACATGTAAAGAGCTGAATAACCAGGTTTTCTGTCTGTTGCGTGTAAGCGTTGAAAAGGATTGAGTAGTATTATTGTTACCATAACTATAATAATACTGTTGGTGTTGGCATAGACTCTTGTTGGAAAGTCTTTGAACTACTGTTTCATCCTATTAATGCAAGAATTGCTCTTGGCAGTTTTTCCTCAGTACACTGCCTAACTGCAGATAGAATCTACATCGAGACATTACCGGATAGGTAGGTGTTTGCACGAAAACAGGGCCGTTTGATTGGCAGGTGAAACCTTTTAATTGATGTGCAATGCATAAACAGCAAGAAATGTTCTTTCCAATGAATAGTGTCTCAAGTACAACAGAAGTGTAATCCATAGTGGAAAAGACATGCTCCATGGATTCAAAATGGCTTCTGTCAATGATCATTATCACATGTCGCTGTGTTTAAATTAGGGTTTTTTTCCCCACGTTTTCATGCATGCTGACTCAAGCATCGGCAAGGCCTGACTTGAACTATGCTTCTGTGCTTGTGCCCAGGCGGCTTCTCACTGTAGTGTATGTAGTCATTAGTGTAAAAATTAATGTATTTCCCAACCAACCACATTTGTGGTTAGCGTAGCTTTTATGAGTGTTGGCCTTCAAGTCTGGTTATGGTAAGCCCTGTTTTTAGGCCTCATTCATACAGTACAGAGGAAAGAAGTCAAAGCTAGTGGAAAACGCTCTAAATATGACCAGCTGTCAACTAATTGGAGTGTTTTTGGCTGGAAATATGCCATGATACAAGTCACAGGGTTTTATTTTAGCCTGCAAATAATAATAATAATATCAACTTCAATCTCACAAATAAACGTCTGTGTTTATGTGTAGCTGCTGTAATCTGGTCTCAGACCTATGAAGTGCTGCTCTCATCTCTTGATTGGTGCAGTGATCCAAACAGATCTGAATCAGTGCACAACTGAGCTAATCAGAGCCGGAAAGCTAGCTAAAAACATTGCTTTGAAATTGAAGCGTGGATGAATTTGACTGTACTGCTGTACAGGTTGTTGTAAGTCCCCTTACAAAAATAACAACCCTTAAATCTGTCTACTTCTTTGCTAGCTTTGCTAACATTAGTCACCATAAGCTAGTGGTCATACCAGACCAAGTAAAGGCCTTGAGTGGATTGACTTGAGCAAGTAAAAATTCAGTGCATCTGTGGTACCATCTGTGGGAGGAGTTACATCTGTGAATTGCATGATTGCATAAGAGCAGTAGGCCTAACTATTAAGTGTTGATAGGAACGTGTGGGGATCTCTCTCAGGAAAACCTGCCCATAGACCTGCTGACAGAAAACTGCTTTACTTCAGCTTGACATCTGGCTGGAAGCAACCAGCTCATTTAGTGGCTAATCTTTATGGCTTCACGTACCCTTTGAACACCAGAAATATCACTCACTGGAGCCCGCTATCACTTGTGAAGCCAAACACTGCAGAGCCTGTTCGGGGCCCGCGGGCGCTGCCTGGAAGCCCGTCCGCTGTGGTTAGCCGAGCCGCCGCACCACTCCAGCTCGCCTGACGGAATGATGGATGGCCAGCTCTGCTGAGGAGGATGCCAGAAAAACATTTTTCAAGTCTTCCCTTGCTCTCTTTTACTTTGCCACTCATTCCACTTAGATCTCTTCAGAACTGTTGTTGGTTTGAGTGATAGCTGTGCTTGGCATGAGTCCAGCTTTTCCTCACAGTGGAAAGTGACAGGAAATAATAAGGGGACATTGGACAAAGGTGCCTGGGTGTCTCATTTACTTGTTTTTTTTGAACAGACCGTTGATTTAGATCATAAGTTTGACCGTTTTAAACAGTATATTGTAGGAAACGTATAAATTTGGCCAAAAAGAAGAACCTTAGATGTTATGTACCTTTGTGCCAATGGCTATCATGATGACCTTTATTTCACTAAAATTCAACTTCCTTTTTGAGTAGTTACTTCCCCTAATCAATGTTAATGATTGATAGAAATTGGTGATGGTAGGGCATGAGATTTTATCAGCTTCTGAAGTAGGGCATGCCAGAAAAGGTTTGAAAACCACTGCTCTATGCAGTGACGGCGCCCCCTGTAATGGTGTTCTTGTGTTGAACTTTTGGTCCCACAAAAGTTGGGACTTTAATTTGGAGGCTGGCACTAAAAACACTATTCAAAGTCGTGACTGGCGTCATGTTATAGCATACGGAGTGCTGAGGTCATTGCCGTAATTGCCATCGCCATGTCGACCCATGAAAGGGAAACAGCTAACGCTAGCTGGCTCCCCTCCTTTCAGTAATCCCACAACTGTCAAAGCAGGAATGAATTTTCCTTCCTGTTCTGTGCAGCTTTATTCTTTACTGTTTCCTCTTTGTCCCTTTTGTTGTTGCTCGAATGAGGATCCAGTTTTTGTTTTTTTTTTAAATGAAATCACCATTTTGCAGTCAGACAGACAGAGACACTTAAAGATCCTGACCCTAAGGTTTCACGTCGTGCTGCTCATGTCGTCCTCTACTTTGTTGCTTGCCTTGACCCTCTGACTTTATAAAAGAACAAAACAGTTGCAGTGGTAACAGACCCAGGTTAGAAGCCCCCAAAAAGAAATGGAAAAGGAAAACATAATTCAACAAGCTCATAGCTCCAACCCATCTGGAATCAGCCATGATTTAAAGCTTAAAGGATTTTGATGTTTATTTGTCTGGCTAAACTTGGCTTTCATTCTCACACAGGATCCCCTGGGTCCAGAAGAGGAACCTACAGCCAAGGTAGACCCACTATTATGTCACTTTGTGTCTTTAGTCCTCTTTATGTAGGGAAGGTTAACAGATCAGGCTGTACTTTTCCAGGAATATCCCATTCGTTGTTGCACAAGTCACACACAGTCTTCTGCTGTTGTCTTTTGGCAGCTGACCAGTATAATCATACTGAGAGTCAATACTGGTTTTAGACTCATCAGGTTGGACAGAGAACAATTCCAGTGGTATGATAATGCTGCTCTGCGCCTGCTAGATCTGTTGTTTGATGACGCATTGACTGAAACAACTTTATGAGGTGATATATGTCAAAGGCAACAATTAAAGATGGAGGAAGTGTTGAGTTTCAAATTAAAGGTGAGGTCAATAAAAGACAAAGAGAAAATGGGTGCAAAATATATGGTAGGTACAGGTAGGAAAAGGGAAAATAATCTGTTTGTGTGTTTACTGCTACGTTACTACTCCTGTGCTGCATTTGTTTTCCAGGACAGTCAATCAAAATGTTCATCCGGGGCCGGCCGATAACCATGTACATCCCCTCTAACATCCAGAACTACGAAGACCTGAAGATGGAGCCGCCCTCAGAGAGGCTGGAGCTGGACTGGGTGTATCCTTCCACAATGCCAGAGCTCTGTTCAGAGTTTCGTTCATATTACATGAGGGTTATGTTTACATTCAGAGACAGCTGTTTTCTTGTGGTCATCCCTGTGGATTTAAGCCACAAGATGCGTGTCCCCTGGAAAATATCACTCTAATAGTTTAGAGTTTCATCTTTTGTGTAGGTGAAAAATTCAGATGTACAAATGTCCACTTGTTCTTTTAATGAATGAAGTCTAACATGATCGTCACCTTGACTCTGCCGTGTCAGCTATGGCTACCGGGGACGGGACTGCCGTGCCAACCTGTACTTCCTTCCTACGGGCGAGGCTGTGTACTTCATCGCTTGCGTCATTGTGCTCTACCACATCAACAACCGCACACAACGCCACTATCGCAAACACACAGACTGTGTCCGCTGGTCAGTACGAGAGAATTCACATCATCTGCGATCACAGATAAGATAAAATAAGAAACTCAGTTCAGAGTCTGCAGCACAGCTTTAGATGCTGCACAGAATTTGTGGGTGTATGAGTACACTGAGGGTTTTTGAGAAGCAGTACACTTCTGTTCAGTAATCATTTATAACATATATAAATCAGGCTTAATGTCATGCTCTGAGCCAAACAGAGTATGCCAGATTTAGTGAACATGGGGAAATTGGATGCAGTTCCTGTCTTGGAAACCTCCCCAGTATAACAGTTTTGGCAGGAAAGTATTTCATTTTAATATATAGACAAATAAAAGCACTGTGGGGTTGTGTAAAATAAGAGATATGTTACTTTGCTCCCACTGATACACAAAGGCCAAGTACATTATATTCCTGAAATAATGAGAAGTTTACTCTGATTCCCCAATGGGACTTTGTTTGTGGGTGGGGTTTTTTTTTAAGTTTTGTTTTACCCTAACCCTAATCACTCAGAAGGGAGTAATGTAGCTATCCTTTTGCCACCATATGAATAAACCATAGGCGCTTTTATATGTACTATGAAAGGGGTCAAATCCAGGGAGAATTATCAGAACTCTGCACTTCCCCACAGTTTTCCAGAGCTTTTGAGCCTCTTTTAGCTCATTATTTTGGAGCAGCAGACAGACTGTGTACACTGTAGTGGAGGATTTAGCTGCTAAAGAGCCAGAGGTTTTTCCTCGGGAGTTGAATATTGGACTTACAATTCATCAGGTGGACACAAACATGACTTGAAATACTTGAAAATGGGTTTCCTTATGTCTGCTGGATACGTAAATAGGCAGCTGTTTTCTTTCACATGCGCAGTTGTATAATGAATTCATATCTTGTTTGCATTTTCTTGTTATTTAGTTGAATTATTTTTTTCTTGTCCTGCAGTCTGACCCTTCATCCTGACAAAGTGCGGGTGGCATCTGGCCAAACAGCAGGCGTGGATAAAGACGGCAAGGTGACCACCGCTGTGAAACCAATCTAAATCCTCCACAGACCCCTGCACACATTTTTAAGTGCCATACACTGTATTTCTGTACAGTTACACATTACGCATTGAATTTTGGCTCATGCTAGCAGGTAGTGGTTACTATGTATTGAGGAGAAGTGTAAATGTAAAGTTTGTGTGTTTGCGTCAGCCCCTGCAGCCTTGTGTTCATATCTGGGACTCCACCTCCCTGGTCACCCTGCAGCAGATCGGCCTGGGAGCCTTCCAGAGGGGCGTGGGATCAGTTGCATTTTCTTTCGCTGTGAGTTGACTGCAACATAACATCCTGTACTTATTTACTTATTTCCTATGGAAATGTACGTTACACTGAATTTGCCATGTTTTTGTTTTTCAGGATTCTGGAGCGTTCCTGTGTGTGATCGATGACTCTAATGAGCACATGCTGTCCGTATGGGACTGCAACAAGGGGACCAAGCATGCAGAGGTCAAGGTAAAGAAAAGTCAGAGTAGTCCAGATTAAGTGTAAATGGTCTAAAGACATTTAAACACTTTCACATTGATAGGCCTACTTCTTTATCCAAAACAGAAAAAGGTTTCTTCAGTATCAGGGTAATCCAGTGATAGTTATCTGTGGGTGCACTGATAACAGGAACCGCTAATGGTCTACTCTTACTGGTGCCAGTTTGCCAAAGGAAATTAATATAGGCTAACTAATGCGTTGTAGCCCACTCAATTCTGGTTTAAGGGGAGTTGATGGTAGTAAATTAGCAGTTGCTTAACATGTTCGATATAATTTACAACTCCAAAATGTCAAACTGTTCCTTTAAACGTGTCCTATTGCAGTTCGAGCAGGTTTTACGTCAGGTGACGTTCATGAAATGATCAAACGCCGCAGGCTGTCATAACTCCATCTTCAGCTCCCGTTCAGAAACTATGAACTCCTCCCAGAAGATAAAGTTTGTGAATGAGCCAGGCAGCAGTAATGTGAACACGGTGACAGATGTGCTGTGTCCTGCAGCCAGATGCCCAGCGTGGATCTGTAGGTGCTTTTTGTAAAGGAGGTCTGTTTGGAGAGATTAAAGGGAGGGGGGGGCGGCACGGGTGGTGGTGTCCCTGCAAGGTTGTCATGGCAACGGTGTAAATATTTTATACAGTGAATGTGTCTGGCCTTGTGTGAGCGTATGTGTGTGTACTCTAATGCAGCAGTAGGAATGCACAGGTCGGTGACTGAACTTGTGCATTGTCTCAAGTCGAGGATGGAACGGACTTCTTATGCAAGAACGTGCATGTTTTTGGCGTTTCGTGGAACGTAGCATCCGCAGCCTCGTGTGCACGGTTCAGTGTGTGGATCTTGGACGGGCCCACCCCGACCCACGCTTGTGTAAACATACGCGTTCATCCAACAGGAACAAGATAATTATACCCCCCCCCCCTTCCCACCTCACAGCAGTGGGATAGTCCATATGCCTCTTTGCAGCACGGCCATGAATGGAGCTTTTTGTGTAGAGACGATGCTTCTTTACTGTCTGTACATACTGTATACTTGATCACTTTAGACCTGCTTATGGGGAACTGTGTTGTGTGTGTGGGGCTGCATTAATGATTTTTTTTTTTTTTTTGAGGGGATTTGGGGAAGCAAGTTAGAAAAGACAATATTTGACTTCTCACCTTAAAAGGTTCTTAGGGCTAACAGCTAGCAGACATAGAACGACATTAGCATTCATCTGGGGGACGCGTTTGAGTCCAGCTGTTGAACGTATGTCCAATGTTCTCTCTGCGTTTGGTTCTGGTTTGGTCTCTACCAAACTCCTGAGGGAAATTTCAGGCTTTTAAGCTGCTAAATGCTCCACTGTGTTTCCCCAGCTGGATCTCTTGACTGTGTCTGTCCTCTGTTTGATGCTGAGTAGGTGGTGTACTGCTGCCTGCTGCTGGAAAACCAGCCTGATTTTGGCACAGTGGTGGTGGTGATGGTGGGGTGACACAGAACCAAAACAATGAGCTAAAACACAGCGATTCCTTCTCTGGTTCTGGTTTCCTCTGGTTCTTTGGCCCAGAGATACACATAAATAAACAGATACATAAACACTGTGGAAATATTAACAAGAAGAAGTGTGTGTGTGTGTGTATTTTTTTAGAGCACCAATGAGGCTGTGTTTGCTGTGGAGTTCAACCCCAGCGACAGCACCAACATCATCACCTGCGGCAAATCCCACGTGTACTTCTGGACACTCAGCGCGGGGCAGTTCACCAAGAAACAGGGCATCTTCGGAGTAAGACTCGCTTGAATGTATTCGATCTTATAATATTTCGTGCCAGTTATTTATTCAAAGTGATCTCAGTTTCCTTATTGTGACCATAGATGTGTAGAAGTGCTGTAAAAGGAAGTTTGCAGCTTCCTCAGTTTGAGGAGCAAAAAAGGGAAGTGAGGGGCATAAACAAAGAGAGTGGTGCCGGTCTTACACTGACCTTTTTGTTACTCTATCACTGTTAGTTGTTTTATTCAGGGTCGGGTTTAGCTATATACTGAGGGTCATATGACTATATGTTTTTTTTTAAAAATTTTTATGTAACCTGAAGCCAATAAATCG
The DNA here is from genome assembly GCA_037833715.1 of Toxotes lorentzi. Classification (NCBI taxonomy): domain Eukaryota; kingdom Metazoa; phylum Chordata; class Actinopteri; family Toxotidae; genus Toxotes; species Toxotes lorentzi. Next base: position 12,900,440 of record JBBMJY010000016.1, read on the forward strand.
AAATAAGAAAAAAAGCCTGTAATATTGCATACACATATAGTTATGAACTGTTCTGTTCTGTTTCAGAAATACAAGAAGCCCAAGTTCATCCAGTGCTTCGTGTTCAGTCTGACTGGAGACGTTCTGACCGGAGACTCTGAGGGAAACATCCTGACGTGGGGAAAATCAGCTGCGGATATTAAAACGCTGGGTAAAGGAGCCAAAGGTCAGTGCTGTCATAATGTAATAACAAAACTAGAAAGCTGAAATTTGAAGAATAGATGTTAGAACCCTGAAAATAATGTCGTTTGTTTTGTAGATTTAGTTTTCAGTGGATGAATCTGCCATTCTTCAGACTCTAGAAATTTATGCAAATGTATTAAAAATCCACAATTTAAATCCCTCATTTACGAAGGTATTCAAACCGATTACAAGTGTCTACAATCTTTGCTCACCTGGGCAGTTTATCCCAGTCTTCCATCTTAAGCCGTCAGAATGGATGGGAACTGCCATGTTCTCATGTCTCCACAGATATTCCTTTGGGATTCAGGTGCAGGCTTTGGCTGGGGCCACTCAGGGACTTTTCCCAGAGCCACTCCAGCGTTGTCTTATCTGGATGCTTCAGGTCATCGTGGTGCTGAAAGGTGAATTAAAATACACTGGTAAACCAGCTTCTTTTGTCTTCCGTTTCCCACAGAGACCTTCCAGATAATGCGTCAAACCCGAGCCCATGAAGGCAGCGTGTTCACCCTGTGCCCCCTGCAGGGCGGCGCTCTGCTCAGCGGAGGGGGCAAAGACCGCAAGATCATCCGCTGGAGCGCCGACCTGGCACCTGAGAGAGAGTGTGAGGTGAACCACAGCCGTATGTGTGTGTGTGTGTGTGTGTGTGTGTGTGTGTGTGTGTGTGTGTGTGATGCTGTTGGTGGAGAGGTCGGTGTCATTACTTTCAAATATAGGAAAGTCGTCTTGATTCATGTCGTCATTTCTCCAGATCCCGGAAAACCTTGGGGCGGTGCGCACCATCGCTGATGTGGATGGGGAGGAACTGTTAGTTGGTACGACCCGTAATGCAATCCTCAGAGGCACCTTCTCGGACGGCTTCGTGGCCATAGTGCAGGTATGCTAATAACATTGTTGCACGTTAGCATTGTCAAGTTTTTGGATGCTTGCTAGGTGTTTTAGGATTAGGATATTTCTGTGTATCTGTATTAAAGGAAAGGTGGTAAGAAGAAGTGCACTTTGGTGATCTGTCATGGTCACTGTAACGTTTGTGATAAATACATTGTGTTTCCTGTGACTTTTTCAAAATAAAAACCAGTTAAATGCTTTGAGTGCGAGCCAGCGGCAGTAGGAAATGTTGAGGTCTTTCGAGAGAACTTAATCCAGCTCTGATAGGAGAGTGAACAGTGAGGCTGATATCAATAAGATCCAATCAGTTTGGAGTTTTTGTTAGAGCCCCCCCACGCCCCCACCCCACCCCCAACAGCTCTGACTATCCTGTATCCACATTTGTTCAGTCTGTTTAGATCCAGCAGATTGCAGCTGGCATCAGAGGGTGTTTTAGTGATGTCTCCACTGACCACTGGAATTTTGGCCTCCCGCTCGAATTTAATTTTTATCTGTGGGAAACTGAAACCGCTTCCAGACTAACAACATGAATAAAGTCTAAAGCTCTGGCTTTAGTTGACCATCCTACTGGTAGCGGAGCTAAAACAGTGAGAATTCCATGTTTCATCTTACTTTGGACTAAAGTCTGAAAACTAGTTACAATACTTTTATTTAGACAAGCTTTTTATATGAATGGTTTGTTTTTATGTTATTTTATTAATTTGTATTTATGTAGTGTTATTTTAATTGCCCTATTTTTATCTCATGGCACTTTGCGGGCTCTATAAATAAAGTTTACTTCTTCAGATGAAGAATAGTCAGGCTGCAAAAGATACTGAAAAAGATGGGAAAAGGATTTTGTCATTTGATTGTGTGTGTCTGTCTGTCTCAGGGTCACGTAGACGAGATGTGGGGGCTGGCCACGCACCCCTCGCAGAACATCTTCCTCACCTGTGGCCACGACAGGCAGGTGTGTTTGTGGAAAACAGAAGAACATAAGCTGGACTGGTGCATCAGTCTGGAGGTAGGACACACTGATCCTCCACTGAGAACAAGTTTCTTTTATGCTCTGACTTTTCAGTATAGTCACAATTGTTAGAATTAACCCCTTGATACTCATTCCAGCCCTGACATTGTGTATTATTAACAGCCCTGTGTGTCTCTGACAGGAGTATGGATTGTGTGCTGATTTCTGCCCCAATGGATCAGTGGTTTCAGTTGGCCTCAGCACAGGAAGGTAATGCAGCACAGCGGCGTTAGACTTAAAGCAACCAAAAGTGGGTTTTGGAAAATAATCCTTTTTTTATGGCAGACAGACCGTGACATTCAGACCATGACTGATTGGCATCAAGGCCCAAAGTGAGCCAAGAAAATATTCCCCACATCATCACACCACCACCAGCCTGGACTGTTGACACAAGGCAGGTTGGGTCCAAATTCTGACCCTACCATCTGCAGCCTCAGCAGAAATCCAGATCCATTCATCCCAGTCTTCAACAGTCCAGTTTTGGTGAACCTTTTGAGTGGTTATCTGAGTTGCCGTAGCCTTTCTCCATCAACAAGGTGTTTCTGTCCTCAGAGCTGCTGCTTCACTGGATGGTTTTGTGTTTTTGGCTTTATTCTGAGTTAAACTCTAGAGACTGTTGTGTGCGAAAATCCCAGGAGATCAGCAGTTTCCTGTATCACATGAGCTCCTCTCTGTTATAATCACTGATCAATCTCTACCTGTGTCTCTGTCTCCGTTGAACCTGTTCCCTGTCTCAACAGGTGGCTGGTCCTTGACCTCTTGACCAGAGAGGTGGTCTCCGAGTCCACTGATGGGAATGAGCAGCTGTCAATCATGAGGTACTCACCAGGTCAGTGTTCGCCGCCAGTTCTCTATTATCTGGAATCTAGATAGTACTGCACTGTTTGCTAGCTAACAGTAGAGATGTGACAAGAAATGAGGAAAAAGAGGAAGGCTGACATGCAACGAAGGTTTCAATTACTTTGCATTGACACGGGAAGTGTTTTTAACCACAGGACTACCTGCACAACAGAAGATTTCTGGATGAAGGATTAACTTGCAAACATCTGAGCAGTGAAACAAATATATGAGTAATACTAATGATAATTAAAAAAAAAAAAAAAAAAAAAAATCTCTACCCCTCTCTCCATCCCTATAACATTTGGATGACCCCTGAGGGAACCACCCAGTGCAATTCCACTTTCCCTTGT
>JBBMJY010000016.1:12903842-12913893 GCA_037833715.1 Toxotes lorentzi
TCAAAAAAAGAGAGTTTTTGGGGAAGGAGTGACGTTCAAAACCCTCGAAAGGGAAAAAAAAGCGGGGGGAACACCAAGGAGAAGTAAAAAAAAAAAAAAAAAAAAAATATATATATATATATATATATATATAACATTTGGATGGACCCTGAGAGGACCACATAGTGCAAGTCCACTTTAACTTGTGTGACGCGCCCCTCTTGTGTTTTCAGATGGCAGCTTTTTAGCTGTTGGATCTCATGACAACTTCATCTACATCTACAGTGTGACAGAGAGCGGCCGGCGCTACACCCGCTTTGGGAAGTGCAACGTGAGTGAAATACACCGTATGATCATTTCCGAAGGCTGTGATTCTGATCCTGTTCAGCCATGGCGGCTGCTTATCGCTGCTAATGCTAGCTACTTCTTCATGAACAAAGAATACCAACACACCGGGTGTAAAGGATACGTCTGGTTATATTGTATGCTTGTCTTATTGTCACCAAATACAATGACCAACAATGAATGTCTCCTAATGTCCCACGTGTCTTATATGATACATGTCCTCTGAGCCACAGAGCTCCATTATTGTCCAAAAACTATTTAAACCACACCAGCGAGCTACCCTGTTGAACTGAGTGACATGTTCCTTCATTACCGTGAACATACACACACACACACACACAGCCCTGCTGCCCCAAATACTCAGTAGGGCTCTTAATATGGATTCATCCGGCGCTGAAGATAGTCCCCCCAACAAATACAGTGTTTTGAGACCAGCTGTCTCAAAACAGTGAGCGGACCTGCATCTGTTAAAATCCAGTTCAGCTAAACCTGCCTGGTACTGACAAATTTGAGACCTGAACTGGTGATGCCAGGCTTTATAAAATGTATAAGTAGAAACTCCCCACAATGAATCTGACCTTCTCGCTCTAAGTGCAAAAACTGCATCAGAACCTCTATCCAGTACATTTAGGTTACATTTAGGATCAGACTTGTACTCAGAGATACAAATCCAGTAGGGTTTAATTTATTCTTATGGATAGGTTACATTTGAAGGGATCCAACACCAAACCCATCTTGACCTTAAAGCCTTAAGCTACAAACCGGACCAAACCAGGAACCACTGGGCCATTGGGACACTTTTGGGACCTCAGGAACTACTGAGAGACCGCTTAACACATTGTTGGTGTGTGTCTTTCGATGAGATTCATTGACATATAAAGAAAATATAGAACAATGCCAGCCTTATGTTTTAACACTGCACTCACAGTTGGGTCAGGGAGCATTATATGACTCTGCATCTGTTTCTCTCCACCAATCAGGGTCACTCCAGCTTCATAACTCACCTGGATTGGTCCAAAGACGGGAAGTACATTATGTCAAATTCTGGCGACTATGAGATCCTGTACTGTAAGTGAACATGACAGGTTTTTTTGTGCTTAAATCCTCAGGCAGCACGACAGTCTACTGTTCTGGCTTTGAATGTGAATGTGTTTCCACAGGGGACATTGCGGCAGGGTGCAAACTGTTGAGGAACCGCTTTGAAAGCAAAGACAGAGAGTGGGCCTCCTACACGTGTGTGCTGGGCTTCCATGTCATGGGTGAGGAAGACCAACTGCAAATCCTTCTACCCTTTTCATGTTTTATGAGTTTTGTATGTTGATTATATGCACATTAAGTAAAAAGGATGGCGGCGGCTTTGCTGTGGTGCTGCAGGTGTGTGGTTGGAGGGCTCAGACGGCACAGACATCAACGCCCTGTGTCGCTCTCACAGTGAGAGGGTCGTGGCTGTGGCCGATGACTTCTGCAAGGTCCACCTCTTCCAGTATCCCTGTCCCAAACCAAAGGTAAAGATCTTTCCTTGCACAGGAAGGCCTGGCTTTTCTGAGCACAGCAAATATTGTTCTTGAACTGCTTCCATAACTTGAAGGGGAAAAACCTGTCTTGGACTGACATGTGTAAACAAAACCGGATTTCAAAAAAAAAAAAAAAAAGAGAAACAGGAAAGACTTTGCTTAGATTTTGACAAAACTGTCAGTTGTCCTTTGCAAACCCCATCGATAAAATGTGAGCCATGTCCATTTATAGTAGAGTAGTGATCAGGTGATGGGGTCTGCCCATCCAGGGTTGCAGTGCTAACAAGAAAAGTGAAGTCAGCATGTCTTCTCTCAGTGCAGACCTTCCAAAATGTAAGTTTTTATCAGTTACACGGTAAAATGGGCCAAAGGTTAGGTGAGCATTCTCATGAATGCCCAGTAATAAGGAAAAAGGTCAGAAACTTCAGGGGTGGGGTGGTTCACTAGGCGTACATTTGCTAAACCAACCAGTTAGTCTTCATTCTTGAAGTCTTATCTCTAGTAAAACTGGAAAATACTGTTTGAAAACAGTTCTGAGGAAGCAAAAATTCCTCCTTTGTGTTGCCTCAAACTTTAATGGCTTCACTGCTGCCCCCTGAAGCCAGAGGGCGGAAAATACCCACTGATTCTTGACAGTATGCGACACCCACCACAGTGGCTTCAGCCCTGAAGGAAAAATCATAACATATGGTCCAGTGAATCTTATATTTTCCTCACTGGAACCTCTTTCTGGTCTCTTTCCCTCTTTCTTTTCTCTTCAGGCACCAAGCCACAAGTACGACGGCCACGGCAGCCATGTCACCAACGTCTGCTTCACCCACAGCGACTCCCACCTGCTGTCCATAGGCGGGAAGGACACCTGCATCCTTCAGTGGAAGGTGATCGGAGGGGGGGCGGTCAACGGCAGGGAGAGGCTGGCCTCCGCCTCCTCTACCTCCACCAGCTCTCCAGAACCTGCCACCAGCTAGGAAGGACTTGCATTGTTCAGAGCGACAGAGCGGGAACTGTTTACACAAAGACAGAGAGGCGCGTGTTAAGTCAGTGGACGACCGCCACAGCTCTCGGCTCAAGTTTGGCCTCTGTGGTTCCACTGCTGTGCCAGTTTCATTACAGAACATGTAGAGGAATCCTCTACAGGAGGAAGGGCCATATTCATTTTACACTTCCACGCTTCCATAAATGTGTAAATCCTCGTGAAACTGCACGGCGTGATACTTTCCATAGAACCTGTCATTCTGTTGGAATATGTGGTGAGGAGCAGTAGAAGTGGTCATGGACGTTTGGTTTCAGTAAACATTCCTGTGTCCTAGTCCATCTCGCTTCCAAAACCTTACCAGAGTGCCGCATTGTGGTACAAGGAGACTCTTGCATAATGTTTTTACATGATTTTAGTATTTTAAACAGTGTTTGATTGACATGTCAGCTAATACTGGAGCTGTTTTTGTGCTTGCATTAGACAGACTGTGACAAACCTGTTTCAGTGGAATCAACTCTCAGCTTCTCTGACTAATTAATTTCTCTATCAGTTGATAAGTACACTTGAACATGATTACATTAGTACAGTTTTATCAAAAAAAAAAAAAAAAAATATATATATATATATTATTTTTTTTTTTTTTTTAAGAACATGAGAATACTGTGATCATGTATCTGTCAAGCTCCCAATAAATTACTTAAGACTGGAAAGTGTATTGTGTGTGAAGTGTCACTAGTGGGCAGTGCTGCTTTAGGAACTGTGTGCTGTACATTCCCCAAACTATGAGTCCCAGACCAGAAAACCTCATACTGAACCCTGTCAGTACAGCAGGATCTTACTCTCCCAGTTCAGCTCAGTTAGTCAAACTTTTCACAGGATGAGATCAGTAAGTCAGTGGTGTCCAGCAGTGACAAAAGAAGTCCTCAGATTCTTTACTGAGTATGAACACCAGAATGAACTGTTACGGTTTAATCTTTATTAAACAAATTGATTATTACTACCAATGCATTACCATGAACTTATCATTTTAATGGTACAGCAGGTTAAGGTGGGGCTAATTTTATTGGTTGTTTTATATTACAAATAATAATGCACTATAGTACAACAACCACAAAATTGTACTTATGTATTTATGTATTCCCATGTGTTCAGTATGGAAGCACATTTCTGCCAGCTAAATAAATAAATCAAAAATTAAAAAACTTAAAATTAATAACCAGAGGCATGAACATTTACTATCTATATATTATCTTACTGCACCAACCCCTTTTTACAATACATTACCTTGCAATGGTAAGAAAAATCATCAGACAAAAACCTTAGTGATGCCAACATAACATAATTTGTTCATTTAATTCATTTTAAACATTTTCTTAGGCTTGCAAATGAGATAGGAGGTCAATATCTACTTTTTAAGTCATAATATTGAAATAGTAAATCAAATTAGGTAATAACTCATTTTTAAACAAGTCATGATAGCATCATATTTAATAATTACATATATATTATTTAATTATTTTATATACAAAATAAATAAATATACATATATAATATTTAATATATGTCCACTTTTGTCATTACCGGGATTTCATATTATTATTATTATTATTATCCCTTATTTGGTATTCTGTAATAGGCTTCAGATCACTCTTAGTTTGAAAGGCTCACAGTTTATAGACATACATCCTGTGACTCGTGACCACAGACATGTGGACAGTGCTTCGTTTTAAGCGTGTGCCCGTGCGCGCGAGTGCGTGCAAATTTCGTGCTTTGTCCAGATCGGGAAATAACTTTATTTACTTTCTGTGTATGTGTGTAGCATGTAGGCACTGTATTTGTATATACGCCTTATTTAACGCGAGAATCCATTTTTGTCCAATTACAAAATATATAAAGTTATAAACGTTTAGGCGCGTGAGTGTAAGAGCTGGTGTTTCACATTAGTAGTTATTTATTAAACCAACGCCAGTGAAAAAGTTAATTGTGAGATGCCGGAGATTGTCGACAATATCCGAAGATGACGATTTGCACACGAGCGAAGGGGACCAGTGAGTGAGTGTGTGTTTTCTGTGCGCGAGTGTGTGTTGAACTGAGCGGAGGTGAAGAAGAGGAGGATGAAGCTGGGAGCGGAGGATGGGAGGAAGAGTGGAGTAAGAGACAGGCTAGCTGTGTGTGAATGTGTGAGTGAGTGAGGAAGAGGAGAGGAAGGTCGTCTGAGGGACCGAAAACAAAGACTTGAATTTTTTGGAGATAACCTCCGGAACATTACTAACGGAAACTTTCAACTTTTTACCCGCCACATCTCAGCTTGTTGTGCCCGGAGCCGGCTTTGTTTCGCGGCGGGGGTGTCTGCGATAAATGAAGGAATAAAATAGATCACCATCGACCTTTTTCCACCCAAGCGGGTTACACCGTGGGACTGATTTTGACAAAGGTTACGAGAGAATGGCGGCTAACATGTACCGAGTGGGAGGTAAGGAACGTTTTACATTTTTAAGACACCCCCCTCAACGTGATTGTTCGTTTCGACACAAGGTGGCTAGCTAGTCGTTAGCTGTCTGTTCCGTTAGCCGCTAACTAATGCTAACTCTTTCCTAGCGTCCTGCATACGTGCGTCCACTCTTGCATGAAAGAACGTCAAATCTATTAAAACATCCAACAGTGTAATGTGACTTTAGCCAATGGGCAAATGCAAATAACTCCAACATATTTACTTGGTTTCTATTCAGGTGTAATTAGCCGAAACAGCGCCTGCGTTCGGCATGGATATAACACACCAAGTAGTTATTATTTTCGAAAAATATGAACTTTTAAAAAAGATTAGTGTGAAATCCCGACTAGTTTCCTCCACCAAAAATACCCAACGGCGGCAGCCTACCGAGTAGCATAAACCGGTTCTGAAAGTTGGAAGTTCATTTAAAATACATGCAGACTGGCGGATAACAGAGTTTGCCGAATTATATTTGTGCTTGCAAGCAAGCGAAGCAACCGTAAATTGTCACATTTTCTGACGTGGAGTCTGTATATATGGTACCGTCCTGGAAGTGTACACAATTGTAGTTAGCATTAGCTTCTAGCTACGGAGAGGTCAGCATCCAACTAATTGTAGCGACGTCTGTGGTAGCTAGCTAAAGCTGGTCGGCTTGCTTTGTCAGTGGGGTGGGTTAATTTCATTATCGCCTCCGCCATATCACTTCATATGCAACCGATGGCGTTAGCCGCGCTAGCTGACTTTGATTGCTAAGTTTTGTTAGCTTATCGTTACGTACTGCATGTACTCATACGTTAGCCGGTGCAATGGCTCATGTAAAACTAGCAGTTAAGTGTTTAGGTCACTGCGAATAACTGCCCTGTCTTATATTGTTTATCATTAGTTACAAGGAAACGGCGAAAAGTGAAATACGTAACTTAACGTTAATGTTATTCCTGAAAAAGCTGAACTAAGTTAGCTTGCTAACGAGGACTTGCTACCACTGTAGCAATTTCAGTATCAGCGAGACTTCTCATTTTGATGCACAGCTACTTTGCCGCTGGATGGAAACTGTAGCATCTCAGCAAAACAAAAATAAATAATGGTAACCTTAGTTTAGTTTTCACATCACTATGTAATATCAAGTGTTTGTACGACACAGTTAAAATGTACGATGCGTTGCCTTATTAAGATTTCCACTTCGCTCATCTGGTAACACCGGGTTTCTAAATATTACCACCATTGCGGAGAGAAACGAAACGCCGGTAGAGACTGCTAGCTGGCAGCTAGATTCCCTCCACCATATTTTTGCCCCCCCCCCCCTTTCATCGATCCTGCGATATGACAAAGTGGACTTTTTAGTTGTGGATGTGGATCTATCGCCTTGTCCTATCAGTCCCAGCGAGCAGCGTTTTTCTGTTTTGTCCGTAAGCATTAATAACGATGTTAGTACTTTGTGTACCCTCTTTAAGTCTGGTTTTGTGGCGGCAGAAATGGCTGAATTGACAGTGAGATTGTGTGACAGGCTTATCGCTGTGTAAGGTCACATAGGAGTCTGTAGGCTATTTAGGTCATCCTGATTAAACAAGACTCTGCAGAAATATGCTACGTGATTATGAGCTTAATACCTTTTTGTCGAATTTTATAATCGCGCACTACAGTGTGAAGTTGTTTGTTAACTGGTTGTATTCTGTTCTTGCATTGTGCATCATTTTTCGGTTTGTGCACTGCTTAGTATTGCTGCTATTATGAGCCTGAAACTATGTATCGTTTAGATTATATTGCATATTTTAGTGAAGGACTGACAGATTGGGATGGTATTGGGCCTGTAAGAAGTATCAGGTATTGATTATTAACTTTATTTGAAATTTATTGTGTATGAAATCCATGGCTCTTTCTGCTTAAGACAACTTAAACCTTGTTGTTTGATTAAATTGGTGTTTAATTGAATAAGTTCAACATCATGTTGGGGTTATAGAATGCTTTTTCGTGTCACTGTATTTGTGTTTGCATTGATCCCACTGATATGTAGTTCCATATTCTAGTAATTGTATGCCTTGGTTGAATGAAGCACCTGGTGTTGTGGTGTTTTTTTTGCTCTAAAGTGACTCCATATCCCATCAGCACACCTGCAGTCCCTCTTGTCTCTCAGTGAACTAGTGTCTGTGTGTTGTTGCCACTGCAGGTATTGTACATAGCTATTCTGCTTATTATTTCTGAGAAGATGTGTGGAAAAATCATTTATGTAAAAATGCAGAGAAGTGCTTTGTGGGTATGAAGTGTCCTGGAAAGACTCAGATAATGTGAAAGTAATTATAGGGGTTATTACAAGCAAAGTCATCTATGCACACCTGTGTATATACAAGTGCTGAGTGGTAACTTCTAGTAAATTTCCAAAATGGCTGTGATTTGACACTGGAAGAAAATGCTCAGTGACGGTTGCCATACTGAAAAAGCAGCTGATCAACTACATTGATAATCAATCTTCTCAGTTATTGTTGGATCAATTCCTCAAATATTTGATGTTTCCTGCTTCTCAAAAATGAGATTCGTCCTTGTCTTATTTACATTGAATTGAATGGCTTTGGAGCTGTTGTTGTTTGTTTGGGCACAACATTTTGTGTCATCATCTTGGGTTCTGGGAAATTACGATGAGTGTTACATAATCGGAAGATTAATCAATAATGAAATTAATCCTAATCTCTATTCCTACAATGAATTGCGAAAAGATTCTAGGTCAGTCTTTCGGTCAGTGCTCAGCAGATGGGCTGAACATCCTGAATTGTGAAATTTGTCTGCAGTCATCAATCAGTTCAACAGTTTTTATTCTGTAATGATCATGAAATTTCATAGCTCCTTCTGGGAAACCGTCAAGGAAATTTCTTGGAAATATTCAGGAAGTTACAGATCCAAAAACTGGCGTTAGCTAAATGTGTATTCTGCTGTTTGGTAGTAAAATAAGTCATCCTAAGAGTTTCTTGGATATTCAGAACACATTTCTACTTATAGACATTCCTTTTTCTTTTTAATTTTGCTCAACAAAAGAATTTCCAGAATTTGAACATGTTACTTTGGATCCCTGCTTTGTTTAGTACATAAGCATATTGTTGTTTCAGTTTGTGATTTTGCTGCTTGGTGTCACATCAAAGTAACGTGTGCGTAAGGTCTGTAAAAAAAAAAAAAAAAAAAAATGGACAGATGCAGTGTGACGTGGCAAATGAGAGGTGACAGCGTAATACTAAGTCTAGCCCATATAATATTACAGTTAGCAACAAGCATGTGATTATGTAATGATTTCCAAATTGACTTTAAAGTAGCCCACACATTAACAAGAAACGTTATGCTGATTGGTTCTAACATAGGCTCTGCCAGCAATGTCCTTAAACATCAATCTGTCCAAATGAGTTCATATTTGTGAAGCAAGTGTCCGTGGATTATTCGTTCAATAAGGATTCCTTCGTTGCAGCCAGCTGGCGCGGGCGGTTCTGTACCAGCGAGCGCCTATATTACCAGTCCTCCAGAAGCACAGAGTGTTCAGCCTGCATGTAAGATCATTATCTTTCCCCAGAGATTAGTCAAAGGGCTTCCTCCTCTTCATTCACCCTCCAGCACCCAGCACACTGCGCCACTCACGCCGCATAGATCCACAACAAACAAACACAGCACACGCTTTCTCTCTCTTTAGATCTTCTCTTTTCACACATACATTAACTTAAAACCAGCTGATCTCTTTGCACTGGTGAAAAGTGTCAGGTTATCAGCTAAGCTTTGTGCTTCTGCTTTCCAGAGGTTAGTCAGTTTTTTTTAATCCCTGGATCATTGATCCATCAGCCCCCTCTACACTGAAACTAGTGCTGGTGGTACAGGATCATTCTCTAATTTGCTGCACTGGGCAAGAAGAAGAAGAAGACTTGAATATAAAAGAATACCCCCCCCCCCTCCCCAAAAACAATCACTTTGGTCTTTAGAGATAGAATCAGCATGTGAGAGCGCAGATCCACTTTTGGTTCTCCAGCCAGTGTTATGTAATGCTCTGAGGTTGTGTTTCTTCTCTATGAACAAGGAGGCAGCGCTGCTCTGCTCGGACTCCCCATCAACGCGTTAAGTAGAGCAAGAAATCCTCTCCCTGTCTTGAGCCCTCCCTTTTCCTGTCTTCGCGTGTGGTGATACATCAGGAACCCACCGATACCCTCCTGAGGCTCCCTGTCCTCTGCTGGTGGGAGGGACCAGATGGAGCTTGATGTGAAGCCCTGCTTCTGCATCAAATGCTACAAGGAAGCACCCTAATGGGCCTTTTTTTTCCCCCTGATCCAGAACACATCCAGATGCAGACGGGATGTCAGTGCCAGAGATTGGGTGGTTCGTTTTGTAGTCCTCTTCTGTGGTTGTTACTGCACCGATGTGTGCTGTGCAGGTGGAGTTGAGTCCCACACGGCCCAGTTTTGCAAACCCACCCTGTGCACAGTTACCACTGATTCAAATCCAGATCCAATCTGACTCATTAAAATAAGTCTGGTAACCCAACCTGTACCCGTAACTAAATACATAGGCTGCGCAGTCACTCACTTATCCAGATTGTACTTATTAGGACTTGCTAGTTCATGTTCACCTGTATTCATACCCGTGGATTAATGTAAATACCTTTTTTTTTTTTTTTTTTTTTTTTTTTTTCACCTTTTCCCCCCCAGTTTTTTGGGGTCCACTTGCCAGCCCCTGAGGTTTTGGAAACTTTGTTTGTGAGGGACTCCTTACTCCCCTCACAACCTC
>JBBMJY010000016.1:12922679-12942465 GCA_037833715.1 Toxotes lorentzi
TATATGAAACTGAGAATTTCTTTAAAATAAGCCTGACTTACTGAAGTAAGCCTGGTTTAACTGGCAGCCGTGCTTTACGAAACGCTCTGGAAAGGCCTGGATCAGAACATGATGATTCTGTACCAGTGATGAAGAAGTGAACAGGCGCCTTCTCTCTCTGCTGCTGCTCATTTGTATCAAAACTCGCTTTATCTACCTCATTTCTTTTTTCTTTTTTTTTTTCCCTCCTCCATCTCTGCTCCCCTCCTCTTCCTCCTCCTTCTCCACTCACACATCAATTCTTTGTGCAGAACAAAAGGCCCTTGATCTGTCCCTTAGGGCCACAGCAGAGAAGGGGTTAATTCTGACTTGCCTTGTGTCTTTGTCAGAGCGAATAAAGTGTGTATGTCTATCTGTGTGTGTGTGTGTTTGTCTGGATAAGGAGTGTGTTATTGTTATGCTGTGTGTGTGCTTTAAGTGCCTGTCGCTCCTTCTGTGTGTATGTGGTTTCTTCTTTTGTGTGTGTGTGTGTGTGTGTGTGTGTGTGTGTGTGTGTGTGTGTGTGGAGTGAGTTGGGGATACATGTTGGGGGGGGGATGGGCGCCTCAGGTTTGGTACACAGGGTTTCCTACTTTGTCTGGCAGGGACTAGCCGGACAGGAGGAGGAGGAGGGGGGGAGGGGGGTTGAGAGGTTAACAGAAAAGGGGTGTGGCTAAAGGTACCGTCCCTCTCGCTCGCTATCTCTCTCTCTCTCTCTCTCTCTCACTCTCGTGCCCTCACTGACAGGGTTTCCTGTGGCTGAGTGCAGGGGCGGAGTCCACGGAGATGGAGCGATATAGTCCCTCCCCTCCAGCTTGCAACAAATTACTCACCCGCCTGAAATTGGGAATGCGGAATCTAGTGGCCGAACACACACACGCACACACACACACACACACACAGCTGGCTCTGGCTAAATTTTTTCATATTTCTTACAAGCTGGAAACATGGGTGTCACATGGGTCTGGTAATGTGAGCCAAAGTCCATTAATAACAGTGTCGGTGGTTCTGTGCATCGTAGTGGATGGCAAAGATCACGCACACAGTCTCAATTCTACATTTCTTAATTCCGGAAATCACACCAGGGAGCACTCGGGACCGTAAATTGATTGATTATTGACATTTGAACTTTTATAAAGTGCTTCACAGTGGATTAACAGAATGCTAACTGCTGCAGAAGGAAGCAAAAAAAAAATGTTTTTTCAACTGTCAACAACAAAAGTGATCACTGTGACTGATATTATTTGTCTGTGGAGCTGTTTCTAAGTGAACTACAGTGCCCACATCTTTTGTGACGAATAAGCAGTGTAACTGTGTGGCTCACTGATATAGTTTTGGATAACAATGGAGATCTATGGCACAGAAAGATAAGCTATACCAGCTTTCATATACACAGACAGTATACGAGAGAAGGAAAGAGGTACTGTAGGAAGCACAGATGTGTGGGTATGGACAGAAGGAAGGAAGTGAAACTGAAACTGAACCTTTATATACTATTTCGTGGTTTATATAAATAAATGAGCAAAAAATGGCATGAGCAAATGACTATGTGAGCGACAAGCAAATGATTGGTGTACATGATACCATTGTTCAAACCCTCTGCCTTTGCATGAACCTCAGCTGTGAATGTTAACTTTATGTTCAGGTTCTTGAAAAATCCCTCAAATACAAAAAATTTGACATTTAAGTGTGGTACCCGTTCGTGTCCGTTTGTGTGCGTTTATGACTGCGTGTGATGTGACACGACGGCGTCTCTGTCTTCGCAGGAGAGTTCGAGGAGGAGTCGAAGCAACCGGTGCTGTCTGAACAACAGAAACACCAGCTCAAACACAGAGAACTCTTCCTGTCTCGACAGTTCGAATCCCTACCTGCCACTCACATACGGTACGTGCAAGCTACTGACAGAGCTGCAAAAATATATATATGTATATGTATATATATATCGAGAATGTGGATCGTCTGTACATCTTTGTCTTGGACATCCTTGTCTCTGAATGCTCCTCACTGTCTCCTCAGGGGGAAATGTAATGTCACCCTCCTCAATGAAACAGATGTCTTGGTCGGCTACCTGGAGAAGGAGGTGAGACACCATCTGTTAATCTGTCAATAACATACTCTCAGTTTTTTTACAGTTTCACAATACAAAAAGTGTTTGGAATAACTGGAAGAACTCGATGCGTTTAGCCAAGCAGCTGTAATCTTTGTTTGTTTGCTGCGTCCAGGACTGTTTCTTCTACTCGTTGGTGTTCGACCCTGTCCAGAAGACCCTGCTGGCAGACCAGGGCGAGATCCGTGTGGGTTCCAAGTACCAGGCAGAGATCCCTGACAAGCTGGCTGAGGGTGAGCACCACGCTGAAAGTTGGAGACAGCAAATAAATGTTTCCTGAATTCAGTCACCACTTAAAAAGAAAAAAGAGACCAGAAATAGCAAAGAGCTGAGTGTCCAGTGGGTGATTTTTTTTTTTTTTTTTTTTTAAACCGGTTTCTCATCATCTCAGGTGAATCAGATAACCGGGTCCAGGAGAAGCTGGAGACCAAGGTGTGGGACCCCAGCAACCAGCTGAAAGACCCTCAGATCGACCAGTTTCTGGTGGTGGCAAGGTAACGCTCCCCTGCCATCTGTCACCAAGTTTCATCATCATCATCATCATCATCATCATCTCTAGATCCTGTTGCCATGACAATTTCTGACTCTACCATCAGTAGGGCAGCTTTTCTAGACAAAATGCATGAATTGACAACAAGTTGGAGAATCCCTGATGGCAAATAAACACGTTCTCTAGATTAATACATCAGTTGTTTGCAGGATCTTAGCCTAACGAGTCTTAGGTGGTTGATACTAAACGAAAGGGTCAGTTTCAGTTTCAGAACAGGGTACATAAACCTTCTGTATAAGGTCTGCCGAAATTAGAACATGCATTTAGTAGTAACAGTGTTTGATGGTTGTTTTAAGTTTAAGTTTGATCTTGGAGGAATCATCCTGCTGCCAGTGAATTCTGTCCTTTAGCAAAAGACTCCATCTACTGGCCATTTAATGAACAGTCAGCAACACACATCACATCACCATAGACACATTATTGATACTCCTGTTGTTGTCGTTATCACAGGTCAGTGATAGTAACCAGTATGTGTTTGTTGTAGAGCTGTGGGGACATTTGCTCGAGCCCTGGACTGCAGCAGCTCCATCCGCCAGCCCAGTCTCCACATGAGTGCAGCTGCAGCCTCTAGAGACATCACACTGGTGAGACTATTGACAGTCTGTGTGTGTGTGTGTGTTTTTCCATACTATATTGAAAGTACTTAACAGACTCAATGGTGACAAGAAAAACATTTTGGGGCGATTGGGTGAAAGCACGTAGTAACGTTACAGTTTGTTGCTGAGGTGTGTGAGAGGCCTTAAAGCAGCCAAAGTGTCTCTACACCATCAGTGTCCTGTGGCTTTGTTGATCCACATCGCTGATCTGTGCTGTTGAAGCTCTAACGTTCCTGCATCTGTCCGCTGTCAGTTCCATGCTATGGACACGTTGCAGAAGAACAACTACGACCTGGCCAAAGCCATGTCCACCCTGGTCCCTCAGGGGGGTCCAGTTCTCTGCCGCGACGAGATGGAGGAATGGAGCGCCTCAGAGGCCATGCTGTTCGAGGAGGCTCTGGAAAAATACGGCAAAGACTTCAACGACATTCGCCAGGACTTTGTAAGTTCTTCCAGCCTGCGATCTCTCACAGTTTATCTGTCAACTTTTATTGTGAAATGGAATCTATAGGAACTGTACTGTATATATCCATATGTGGAACCTTGGTTCAGTAAATATTTCCTTCCTCAGTTACCCTGGAAGTCTCTAGCCAGCGTGGTCCAGTTCTACTACATGTGGAAAACAACCGACCGCTACATCCAACAGGTAGGACCACAACGAGCCACCGAACACGACCGTACCTTTCTGTCAAGTTCCTCTAAAAAAAAAAAAAAAAAAAAACCAAATGTTTTCTCTCTGTCAGAAACGACTAAAGGCAGCAGAGGCAGACAGCAAGCTGAAGCAGGTGTACATCCCCACCTAGTGAGTATTACCATCAGCTGCTCCACCCAAGTGCCTAACCTCGAGTTAGAACGGCTGTCGGACTAACTCTCTCCTCCCCTTCCCTCAAACCAGCACCAAACCCAACCCCAATCAGATCATGGTGCCCGGCAGCAAGCCCGGTATGAACGGGGCCGCAGGCTTTCAGAAGGGACTCAGCTGTGAGAGCTGCCACAGTAAGTACACACACACACAGGTCAAGTCAAGTATCTGTCTGTAGAAAGGCTCTCTTAACACAGATTTCCTTGTCACTAACCCAGCGGCCCAGTCTCCTCAGTGGTATGCCTGGGGGCCTCCCAACATGCAGTGCAGACTGTGCGCCTCCTGCTGGATCTACTGGAAGAAGTATGGAGGCCTGAAGACCCCCACACAGCTAGAGGGCGCTGCCAGAAGTGGCTCTGTAAGTCCTCCTTTCTTACAGTCAGATCTAAAGTAAGATTTTTAAATGAGTGAAAAGCAGTGTAGAAATGAACATTGCCTCTTCGCCTCCCCTCCCTCCTTTTGCTCCGTCCAGGAGTCAGGCCCCCGCGGCCACATGACCCGCCAGGAGGTCCAGGGCATGTCGCCGTTCACTCGCAACGAGGGTCGAGCCAAGCTGCTGGCCAAAAACCGCCAGACGTTCATCCTGCAGACCACCAAGCTGACCCGCATCGCTCGGCGGGTGTGCGAGGACATCCTGCAGCCTCGCCGTGCAGCGCGGCGACCCTATGCCTCCATCAACGCCAATGCCGTCAAGGCCGAGTGTATGTACACATTCACAATGCTGTAAACGTCTCTAAACTAAGGTTTAGGATTTAATAAGTGGATTAATGTATGATTGTAGTCCAGTATAGTCCACATACACTAGGTCAAATGTGTGACTGGACATGTCTTTTGTTTTTTCAGGTATGATCAGGCTGCCCAAGGCCACAAAAACTCCTTTAAAGAACAAGCTGGTGCCTCGACAGTCATTGGCCACCATAGTGAAGGATTTAGGTGAGAACGCGTCACGTGACCAGCACTGCTCTCTGCAAACCCCCTAATTTCCAAAATGGCTGCTTTTGGCCTCCTCTTTCCTCCGGTGTGATCTTTTCTTGAGGAGTGTCGTTGTGTCTCTGCAGCCATCTCAGCTCCTCTGAAACTGAAGGCATCCAGAGGACCCCCGACGCCCATCAACAGGAACCAGGCCAGCCAGCCTCGAGTGGGCCAAAGCCTTCTGGGAAAGAGGGGCTTTGACAGCGTCAGTATTCCTCACATACCATACACATGTTCACTCAGGCTGCACAACACAACAACACCAAAACATCACGTAAATATCACCACTCGTTTCATTGGCTCACAGGCTACAGGGGTGCCCTACCCGGCCAATGGGAGGCCGTATACTTCAGGTATGAGGACCACCTCCCAGTCGGTCATCAAGCGGCAGAAGGTCAGCCAGGGTGAGGCTCCCAACCCAGTGGTGTTTGTGGCTACGAAGGACACCAGGTACATGTCACTGTCTCAGTCTCTAAGCAACACATATTCAGCAGTAACATGTATAGCACAGACCTGTGGCCTAGTTACCACTTCCTGGTCTGTGCTGCACCTTACCTCATGCTTATCTATGTACACTGGCTCTGAATGTGTTTTCATGGGTTACCACATCGTTACCACTCTGATCTCTGTACAGCCAGAAACTAACGTTCACTGATGTCGAATTTGTTTGTTAAATCCGTCCTGAATGTTAGTAAAAATAAATAAATGTTTTAAAACTGGATACGTGCTGGACAATTTCGACCAGTTGAGACTCTTGGAACCAGGACTGGTCCTGGTTCCAAGAAACAGTCTGTAAAAGAGAATCATTTTTGCATTTTCAAGCAATAATCAAGTTTCAGTTCAGTTTAAACCATTCAAATATTAACTAAGATCATCAACAGGATGTGAGGAAGTAACAGACGTAGGAGCAGCAGTGGCCTGTAACACTGTGCTCCCTGTGCAGACACGTGACCTGTTTCTCCTGGTGATTGTCTTTCACCCAGGGCTCTGAGGAAACATCTGACCCAGTCAGAGATGCGCCGGGCAGCGAGAAAACCTCATCTCCTGGTCCGGATCAAGCTGCCGCCGCCCCCTCGCTCCCTGGCCATGCCCCTTGTCCCCTCCAGCACCAGCGAACCCATCGTCCTGGAGGATTGAAGGGGAGAACAAGTTGGGGGGGGGTTCTTTTAACAGGACACAGGGGTCAGGAGGGGGTTGTGGGGTGGGGGCGAGCGGGGGGGTCTGTGCTCTAGCTGTTCATTCCAGGCAGCACAGTACGCCATACCAGTAGTTTTTTATTTTCCCTCTTTTCAGTGTCATTTTTCGTTAGTTACTTCCCAAAAGTTGACGTGTCAAACACACACACACACACACACACACACACTCTCACACCAGCATACACACAAGCACTTATACGACTGTACATTTCCACCGTATTAAACGAGCAGACACACACATACATCCGCACACTGACACTCACACAACGCCTTGGGCTTTGTTGTATTTTATTCCAGATCCTGAAATTCTTTCGCTCCCCCATTTTAAATGCCGCCTGTTTTGTTTTTTTTGTTGTTTTTGGTTTTTTTTAAATGTGTAATTTAAACCAAGATATTTCTCATCCTGAAACAATGGTGATAAAAGCACACTGTTTTTCCTCCATGTTGCTATCTTTGTGTAAATATATAGGATGTGGCCCGGGGGTGGGGGGTGGGGGGGTCGGTGACTGCGTGGAAAGGCTGTCGCGGGCAAGAAGTTCTAATTTGAAGTTGAGGTTTCACACTCAAACACGCTTATACTCCATCCCAGCATGGGAAAAAAATCTGTCAGGCTGTTAATTGCAGCTCATCGACTGTGCTGGTGTTCATTGGTTACGTTGAGCGGATACGTTCGACGGAGCTGCCTTCAGTCGGTGCGAACACGTGCTTCGTTCGATCCAATCTGCCGCCATTTTACTTTTCTAAAATGAGTCTGTAACGTCTTTCCTCATCGTTAGCCAGGAGCCCAAACACCAAACACAGGCCTGTTTACGGGGCTTTCATAACACATGAAATCCTAGCCTGGATTTATCCCACCTGGACCCTCCATCTCGTGGACGTCCCGTCTCTGTCGAAAAATATCGAACAAGCACAAAACAACTTGAGAAGTGTGAAAATGTGAGTGCGGGGGCAGAATGGAAGGTGTATTCCACGTTTGGACTTAACCGCTCAAATTTTTTTTGTGCTCGCTCGATAGTTTTGTGACTTCTAAACTTCCATACCATGTCGACTTTCATGAGGCATCACAGTAGTTGTTTTTGTTTTTGTTTTAAGAAACTGAACAAGGGCTGCTGTTGTAGTCAAGCTGAATCTCCTGTCACTTGCTTTTAGCCGGTTGAAAGAGAGAAAGTACCCTGTTATCAGGTTCTGTCGACCTCACCCCGAGAAGTTTGAACAGGCCGTCTGGAACCGAATGCCGGGAGGCCTGTTGCTCAAAGAATCCTGTAGGTTTACAGTGCAGGAGGGATCCTGTTGTGTTAAATGACATTCAAATGATTGTGGTTACCATGGATTTGCACGAGTTACTGTGTGACTGGCCACGCTGAAAAGAACACGTTTGGCTTTGAGGTACTATGTTTGAGTCTGCTGAAGTCCAAAATGAAGCCATATTGTAGAGAACAAGGTTGATGTCTGTTGTGAGTGGACACTTTTAATCCTGAGGGAATGTTGTACTTACGCCACAGTATTTCTGACAATGTAGTGTTTGGTTGCTTTGAATGAAACTTACACAATTATGTTACCGGTCGGTTGGAAAAAAATAAAAAATAAAGTCTGTTTAAAAAAAACAAAAAAAACAGCAATATGTAAATGTATGGAAGACAATTATGGCCAAATATCAGTTCCAGAATTAATGGTTAGAAATAGCAAGAAGAACCTGAGATCGAAGTCGTACTTTTTCTCCAAACATTGATTGAATCAGAACTTCTTTTTTTTTTTTTTTTTTTTTTCAAGTATGGCCTTAATCCTCTTCTGTAAATGTTTGATGGTGCAGAGCAGAAGTGAGGTTTTTGATTGCGATTGGGTCTGACGGTGGCGATGTGAAAGGAATCTTGCAGTCTCGACTTGTGCTTTCATTTGCTTCGTTTATTTTAGTTCCCTCTGTTTGTACCATTTCTGAAAGGGTAAGTACTAAAAGTAAGTTGTTAATTGGATAATTATAACTCCTTTGTATCCCTCAGGCTGTGAATCCCCTCATAGCAGCCAGGGGTTACACTGGTTTTATAAGCAAGTCTGGTCCCAATGTGGGCTTTGTAATATTTCTCAGAAAAGTAAAAAAAAAAAAAAAAAAAAAAGAAAAAACAAACAACTTGAAGTGTTAAGTTTGTAGTAAATACTAATCTGTGTAAAGAAAAGTGGAAAACTGACATATTGGAAACTTTTTTTTACATCTAAAATGTGTAATTCTGCTCCATTATTGTGGAGATGGCTCTAATAGGCTACTGTACATGTGAAACATTGCTCTCCTTCATTGGGGGTGGGGGGGGGGTGGGCTGGTCATTTCAACCAGGGGGCAACATTCAAAAGGGACAGGGTGCTGATTTTTGTATGGCGGAGAGACAAACATGCTACAACGGAAAGTTTTTTCTCAAGTGTTTTTTATTCCAATGTCTCTGTATCCTTTAATGTATCTTGATAAGAAAAGAAATAAAGATTTTTTTTTTTCTTTGTGGTCAAATGAGGAGTTTCTCGACTGTTTTTACAGGAGACTCAGAACGTTCAAATGCCGGAAGTGGCATCATTCTGTGCCTGTGACTTTCTTTGTCTTGTTTATTATTATTTAATTTGATATTTCTTAAATTACGAATTCAGTTAATTTTAGTGACTTTTATTTTCTAAGTCCATGATTTAAAAAAAATATTTCAGAGTTCCTGCTGTGTGTCTGACTTTTTTTTTCTTCCAGTGTTTATTTATTACAAAGATTTGCCTAAGTCAAGGACACACCTGTCTGTTTGTACTCAGCGGGGCTCCTGTCAGACGGCTTTTAATTAGAGGGTTTGTTTGAACTACTTCCGACTGAGGTTCATTTCCGCATACCTTTGAGGTACTCGCTTTAAAAAAAAAAAAAAAAAGTGTATTCAGGAAACAACAGTCTGCCCAATAGCAACCCAGACTTTCAATAGTAATGATTTTTTTTTTAATGAATAAAAAAATAAAGTACGTGGATAAAACAACACGACCACGTTTTCATTTTGGAGTCTCACATTTAGTCCACATACAATTTCTGCTTTACGCTAATATATGAACGTAGCGTGACGCTGATATAATACAGCTGATAACCTGATTGGTCCGTTATCAAGCGCGTTCCCCGCACATGGACGTGACTCTGACGTCGAGCTCGAGCACACCTGATGCTCATTTTGACTGGAAGGCGGGAGCTGAGGGCAGGTTTAAAAGACAAACGCACGCGGCCGCTGAAATGATTGTGACTCCGTAACATGGCAGGAGTGCTGGGGTCCGTGCCTTTTTACTGAGACGCGTGTTTACTGTAACTTAGCGGCCCTACTCTTACTTAGCGCGGTCTGGAGGCTGGTTTCTGACCTCTGAAATCACCCAAAGCTTCTCTTCACCTGTTGGCAGCCATGTTTGAGGTAAGCGGAGCAGAATTTACGCTCATTCATTAAGACTATGCTGTTTTCTTAAGCTGCTTTAAAGATGTAACCTCTGAGTTTCTGTAAACTGTCAGTGAAACATTGTTACACGTAGCTGGAGACAGTTTCCGTTAATATCTCGGGTTACTTTATCAAAGTAACTGTTCCAATGTTTTAAAAGCCACTTATCAAGTGAAACCACAACACAGTTTTACTTGATAAAGATTCTCTGATGTGAGGATTTGCTGCTTTTCCCGGTTTTATATTATTTTAAATGGAGAATCTTGTTGGACAGACAAAACAAAACTCTTCAGGTATGTTTATTTTTAGGAAACTTTAATACATATTTTTTTTAAAAATCCCCATTGACACCACATTGGAACAGATGCCAGTAAGTAGAGAAGGCAGGGCTTTATTTTTATCCTCAGACCAACCTGAAACTTATGTATTTATTTGTTTTCCCAGACCAGCAGTGATGACTTGTTCCTGCCATCCTGCCAAGAGGAGGTGCTGGTGGACAATCTGCTGTCCAGTGAAGAGTTGCATGGAGAAGGCGGTGGAGAAGACCTCTCCCTGTCCAAGGCCCTGCTTCCCCTGGTTGAGTTCGCCTATTCTCCCCTCGTCCCCTGGGTCTGCTCCACCCGCTATAAGACGGAGCTCTGCACCAGCTACTCTGCTTCTGGTTTCTGTAAGTATGCCGAGCGCTGCCAGTTTGCCCACGGCCTCAGAGAGCTTCAGGTTCCCTTCCGCCACCCGAAGTACAAGACAGAGTTGTGTCGCAGCTACCACACCTCTGGCTACTGCAACTACGGCAGCCGCTGCCTATTCGTCCACAGCCCCACTGAGCAGCGCCCCACCCTTCACCGCCGCAGGAACATCCCCTGCCGCAATTTCGGCTCCTTTGGAGTATGTCCCTTCGGCACTCGCTGCAACTTCCTGCACACGGAGGGTGGAGATGTCAGCAGTGGTCTGGAGTCTCCTGACGTTGGTGAGGAGAAGACTCCGTCTGCTCTCAGCCCCCAGCTCCAACCGCAGACCAAGGAGTGGAGGCCTCGAGGAGCTCTGTGCCGTACCTTCAGCTCCTTCGGTTTCTGCCTGTATGGCACACGCTGTCGCTTCCAGCACGGCCTCCCCAGCAAGATCAAAACCTCCGACCAAAGTCAAGGAGGATCCCTCTACCCTCAGCTGTCTCCGAGCAGCTCAGGTTTACCTTCCCCCATCTCCACCTCATCATCGAACTGTTCAACCTCCTCCTCTCCTCCATCAACCTCTCCTCTTGCCACCCCGCCTGCAGAGGCAACAGCCCACAATGCCTTCACCTTCTCCAGCCAGCACCTGAGCGACCTGCTGCTGCCACTGGCCCTGCACCTGCAGCAGCTGGAGAGCAGCAAGGCCCAGGAGATTTGGGACAACAGGGCAGTCTAACTGGGTGTGGTTGTCATTAAAACCAGCATCAGCACTGAACACTACAGCTTAATGAAATCGACTGTACATTTTAAAATTTTTTTTTTTTAAAACCCTCCTTCCCAAGGATTTAATTTTTTTAATTTTTTTTTAAATTGCTGTTTTCATCAGATCAAGCACACCTTTGAATGTCTGGAAGAGTTCTGGACCTCCTGATACAGGTTCAGCTATGAGTGTAATTTTTTTTTTTTTTTTTTTTAAGCTATTGTACATAGTTTATTAATGAACTTAAATGAAATGCTTGATCTCAGCATCATAAATAAACTATTTTAATCTCTAACCCTCAAGTTCTTTAATGTAATTAGGCTTTGTTGGGTTTTTAGTACCGTTTTTAACCCTTTTATTGTAGCAAATTGCAACTGAACCCATTTCAATGTACTTCTGTGCATTTAGGAATGATCACTTAGAGCAGCACTAATGAACTAATAATCAGAGCATTAAAAACATTTGTGTTAACGTCACATTAACTGTTACACTTTTCTAATTAACATGTGCTGACTGTTTGTCAATTTTCTTCCTTTAATGTTTGGGTGAAATAAACAGACACCATAACAGGCTATCAAATGCTAGTGTTAGCAAGGTCCTTACGTTAGTTGCTGTGTTTGGATTCCGTTTTGTGTGTCCGGAACTAACCGGCGCGGTGTCGGTAAGCTTTTGGAGTGCACCCCCCTCTTCCACCGACCAATCACTGGCCTTCGCCTTCTATGTGCGTCATTAGTAGTGGTCGGAAGTACTAGACGGAAAATAAATGTCAACATGTAGCTCTAGCGCTGAAGGAGGGTTAAATTAGCCAGAGCAACGCTGGTAATGCAAACTAAATTCACTTAAAGTGAAGTGTTTTTTTTTGTGTTTTTTTTTTAAACCATTGCAAGCGTTTCGTGTTCACCCTTGTATATTTTACCTTTATTAATATGGCGCATTGGTCAAAATGCACAACACTAGGCGCTTTGGTGGTGTCTTAATTTGAAGAGTCGGACGGATGTCTTGCCACCTCATGTTTGCTTGACAGTATTTTGCAGTGTGTTGAGAGCGGCCGTTTGATTCGAAGAAGGTAAAGTTGAATTCATACATTAAAGATACTGCATTGTATTTTCTGTGCAGTTAGACAGCTACGTATTAGCTTATCTTCACGTTCGGTGACTGTAGCTAGCTGCAACCGGTAATGGCTCAGAACTATTAATGAGTTGCTTCCCTCTCTGTTTTACTTTCCTGTGAATAACATACAACATACATTTAAGCACCAAACAACGGTAGAGGACGTTACATCGTAATACTTTTAATTATACGTGTTTACATCGTCTGCTCTTGGCGATAGACCGAATCCAGATTTCATTTTTGCTAGCATGCTAGATAACGAGTTCGCATCAGAAGTAACCAGACATTTGAACGAATTCACAAGTTCTTGAACGCTTGCCGTACTCTGTGCAGTTTTCTGGTCTGGTCTGAAAAGATGTAAACTGACCAGAGACCGTAAATATTAACGTCAAGTGTTCGTCTTTGCCAGTTTTCTGAGCGGTGGCTGTGAGCAATGGCGGACCGGGAAGAGCGCCGCTTCGCCGAGATTTCCCGAGAGTCTGTCAAATTCATGGCCGAGAGTACGGGCGTGGAGCTGGGCGACGATGTGGCCGCTCTGCTGGCTGAGGACGTGTGTTACCGGCTCAGGGAGGCAACACAGGTCAGTGCTGCCTCGTGCGGAGGTAGAGAGGCGTAGAAGTGCATTAAGAGTTGACCTACGATGTTGATGGCAATGTTGCCTTTGTGTTGTTGTGGTTGCCACACAGAGCAGCTCACAGTTCATGAGACATGCCAAGAGGAGGAAGCTGACGGTGGAGGACTTCAACAGAGCTCTGCACTGGAGCAATGTGGAGGTGAGAGTGACTGAGCGGCAGGTGTTTGGTATAATTCAGTAGCATGCGAGTCAGTCTGATGTGACACTGACACGCCACAGACGTCACTGTCTTCATGCTTTTTATTGTGTCTGCGTTCTCACCAGGCCGTTTGTGGCTACGGGGCCCAGGATGCTCTGCCTTTCCGCTCGGTGAAAGAAGGAGAGCTGTTCTTCATCGAGGATCGCGACATCAACCTGGTGGAGTTGGCTCTGGCCACCAACATTCCCAAAGGCTGTGCCGAGACCATGGTACGAGGTATGACCCGCTGCGCTCTCGCACACCACAGACAGAAATATCCTCGAGGATTGTGGGGGAGCTGGAGCCTCTCCCAGCTGACTACGGGCAAGAGGCAGGGATCACAAGGTTTTTATCTGATCTGTATTTCTTTTTTTTTTCTTCTCTTGTCCTTATCAGTGAATGTGTCGTACTTGGATGGGAAAGGAAACCTGGAGCCTCAAGGGACCGGTAAGACTGTACCACACTGTGACTAACAGCTTTTCTACACAATGAGCGCAGTGAAAGCAACATGTCAGCAGCAGCTACAGCGCTGCTACGGGCTGCCCGTCTCCTCATATCACTCTTCAAAAAGGAAAGCTAATAATCACATCGACCCAAATGTTTAACTATTCCTTTAATGTCAGAGGTTTACCTAACAGATTTTTGCCTCCGATGAGTTGTATCAGTGTGACTGTGATGCAGGAAGCAGCGGCGCTCTGACCTTACTGTTGAATCGCCACAGTTCCCACTGCGGTGCAGTCCCTGTCAGACGACCTGTTAAAGTACTACCAGCAGATCACACGGGCCATCCTGGGAGAGGACCCCCACCTCATGAAGGTAAGCTGTTACTTCTAAAGGTGTGTTCAGACCAAAACCAAAGCGAATAGTCGTGAACTGACGTCGAGTGACGCAGCTACGTGTCGGCGAGGGTCGAAAATATTTCAGCCTCAGTTTGAGGTGTGTTCTTTTGTGTTTCAGGTGGCTCTGCTGGACCTGCAGTCCAACTCCAAGATCGCTGCCCTGCTCCCTTATTTTGTCTATGTCATCAGTGGGGTAGGTTTTCAAGATGCACCGATTCAGCTGATCCGGTTCTCTGACCTTTTTTGTTTTGTTTTTTTTGTGGAGTTGAGTTAATCCTGTTGTACAAATAAAGGTTTTCACTTGTTCATGTTTTCATTTGCTTTCCTGTCCAGGTGAAGTCCGTAAGCCACGACCTTGAGCAGCTCAACAGGCTCCTCCACATGGTGAAAAGCCTGGTCCAGAACCCCTACCTGTACCTGGGCTCGTACGTCCGGAGCCTGGTCTCCAGCGTCATGTACTGCATCCTGGAGCCTCTAGCTGCTTCCATCAACCCGCTCAACGACCACTGGACCCTCAGGGACTATGCTGCCCTGCTGCTCAGCCACATCTTCTGGTGAGCCAATCACAGCCTCGTATTTTGCCCATTATATGTCCTTCAAGTCCGCCTGGTGAAAGTCCAACAATATGTTTTCTCTCCAGGACTCACGGGGATCTGGTGAGCGGCCTCTACCATCAGATCCTGCTGTCGCTCCAAAAGGTCCTGTCCGACCCAGTGAGACCCCTCTGCTCCCACTACGGAGCCGTGGTGGGGCTTCATGCTCTGGGATGGAAAGTATGCTCCCACGCTTCATTGAAGAAAATTTCCAAAATTTTAGAACATACGTGAACAATTTTTCTGTCCCCTCAGTAATCTCTGAACGAACCTGAGTGTGTTTTTGTCGGCAGGCTGTTGAGAGAGTTCTCTTCCCGCACCTTCCTGCGTACTGGGCCAACCTCCAGGCCGTGTTAGATGACTACTCCGTTTCCAATGCTCAGGTCAAAGCAGATGGACATAAGGTCTATGGAGCCATTCTGGTCAGTACCGCAGAGACATTGTCCTTTTATACACCGATTCGATCCCAGACTCCTGTGTTTCTTGACCGATTGATGAGTAGTTGTTGTTGTTTTGGTGTCCACCAGAGGGGAACTCGCCGAGTCCACAGTGGATAATCTAAGCTTATTTCATGAAAAACTGAATCTTGGGTGTAAAGTTAATTTGTCCTCATGGTGGCACAAGAGACAAAGAATAATCTTTTGGAGGATTATGAATATTCAAAGCAGATTTCATGGTCAAGAGCACAACAGCTGACAGACTGGTATCACATAAGTTCTCCTGTCTGTCCTGCAGGTTGCAGTAGAGCGCCTCCTGAAGATGAAGGCTCTGTCCCTGTCTCAGCCAGCAGAGGGAGGCTCCAGCGGTCAGTCGGGCTCAGCGGTGGGTGCTATGGGTTACAGAGTGAGCTCCCCTGGCCTCAGCCCCCCTCCAGAGCCCTTGTCAGAGGCCACCTTAGGTATTGCCAGCCACCTCCAGGCGGGAGGGGCAGGCTGTCCATGGGAGGAGTGGACCCCAGTCCCCCTCCCTGCCATGTACAGTGAGCTCTACTCCTTTTTCGGAGACAGCTTGGCCGTCAGGTTCAGCACCGGACCAGGGTTTGGCAGCTACCCTCCCTGCACCCTGTCCCTGCCCAGCGACGCCAGGAAGGAACCTCCCGGCCCCGCCACCAACCCTGACACCACCCGTAAGATGCCGCAGCTTACCGCCAACCTCAACATCAGCCCCAGGCATGATGGGAGTCCCCGTACCGATCCGCCCCCGCCGAGTCTGGCTGCTACTGGATCAGGAAGGTAGGTTTTTTTAAAAAATCTGAAACGGAAATAATTCACTTAGTGCTTGCTGTTTGTTTTTGATACTGAATGTTTCTGACCTTCTTCCCTCCATCAGGTCCCTGACTCGCTCCTCTTCCTCCTCCTCCTCCTCCGTACAACGCTCCAGATCTTCCTCATCACGTTCGGGTCAGCGTTCGGCAGGTCTGCCTCGTGACGTTTTCCCCAAAGCTCGATTCACCTCTCCCCAGGCCGGACCTCCGGTGTTCTCCTTTCTCATTGGTGGGCGGCAAATGGGCCGCCGCTGCCAAGGCCGCCGCCCCTTCCAGACCACGTTTACCCCGACCCCACCTCTCTCTGCCATCCCACCACGTGCATACGCCCACAAACTGCCCGTCATCGGCAGGGTGAGCAAACCTGTACGCCGCTGGGCGTGTTCCCATTACTCTCTTCACCTGCCTCTGTAAAGAATAAGGTTTCCCGGGCAACAGAAACAGACTTCATGCTGCGTTACTGCAAAGTGGGCTTCAACTGCTGCAAAACTTTAAAGACTCATGTTAGCGTTTCTCACCTTGAAGCCGTCAGAATCATTTGACTGATTCTACAGTCACACACACACACAGAAAAAACCCTACACAAAGGAGTTTTAATGTGAAGTGACTGTACACACATGCTTTATTCTGGATTTTGTATGGACAAACAGAAATGAAGAAAAAGGAATATTTGTAAAACTGATGTTGGGACAGCATTTAGTCCTGCCAAGTATTTGGGGGAAAAAAAAAGTTTGTAAAGTTGTTTTCATAGAATAAAAATATGTTGTACTTTTTGAAAACGCTTCGTTTTATCTGTATCGTTCTGAATTACTTTGATCTGTCTCTTTGCCTGGGCCTGTGACCCAGTCGACCTCTCTAAATATTTAAAGCCTCTTCAGCTTTCAGTATCTGGTTGCCGTCTGTCTGTAGAGAAACCAGAGCAACCATAACCAACAAATGGCCCTGCTGGCGTCCTCGGCGGGGCCGCGGGGCCACTTCAGCGCCTTCTCCCGCCTGGTTCTCGGCTACCTGCTCTTCGTCCTGCTGGGAGGCGTGGTGTTCACGGTCGTGGAGAACCCGGCGGAGAGGCGTCTGAGGGCCGAGGTGGAGGAGCTGCGGCGCTCCTTCCTGCTGGAGAACCCCTGCGTGGAGGAGAGCGGGCTGAGCGAGCTGCTGGCGAGAGCTCTCTCTGCTCACCGCAGGGACGTCGCCGTCTTAAAGGCCGATGCGGACGAGAGACACTACGATTTCACCTCATCGCTCTACTTTGTCATTGTCACTCTGACCACCATGGGTGAGTGCGACTGCTAGAAGTAGCTGATTACTGTTGTTCACAGTCCCTTCCTGTCACAACGGGTTATTTCTTTGGATGGACGTCTTTCCTCTGTCCTTCCACAGGTTCTGACTCTTACACCCCCAACTCACATGAGGCCAAGCTTTTCTGTATCTTCTATTGCACCCTGGGGATCCCCCTCACCCTGTTCCTCCTCACCCTCCTGTCCGACCTCCTCCTCCCTGTCGTCACCCACTCCCCCATCCGCCACCTGCAAACTTACCGAGGCTTACCCTACGCCCAGGCCGCTCTCATACATGCCAGCCTCCTCTCAGCCCTCATCCTCCTCCTCCTCTTCCTTCTCCCCGCCCTCCTGGTCTGTGCGGTGGAGCCGGACCTGAGTTTCCTGGATGCCCTCTTCTTCTGCTTTGTCGTCCTGAGCACCGTCGGTCAGGGAGGAGACTCTGTGGGGGAAAACTGGGGGCCGCTGGACAAAGAAACCCTCGAGCTCCTCACCACATGTAAGAGGAGCAACATGAAAAATCAGTAGTTTACTGAACTGTGATATTTGAGAATCTAATCTAGATATTAAAAAAAAAAATCTCTTTGCCTCCGCAGGTTACCTGCTGGTGGGCCTGGTGGTGCTCATCACCTATAAGGATACTGTCCTGCAGGTGCCCCAGGTCTGTGCGGTGATGAGGCTTTTCTCTGGCCCCCAGCATGCAGAGCTGGAGGGTGAAGAAGACTATGAGGAGGAGCCCCAGTACTCCCAGTCCATCTGCACGATCTCCTCCACTCCGTTAGAGCTGATGAGCCCATGTTCAGACCCTCAGAGAACCAGAACCTCAACTCTCAATACCACCTGACCTTCATAACTGGACATCAAACTCTACACAACACATCAGCTTCTGACCTACAACTTTAAAGTGTTTAAATATTCAGTTACTTGGTGTATTCCTCTTGGTCCAGTCTGACACTGAGGGTGGCTTTGGTAACAGGAACTATAACGTTGCCATGGAGTCAGTGAGTTAGCTGTGGGCTACAACTTGATTGATCCCTGTTTTTTTTTTTTTCTTTTACAGCCTATATGTGTTGACATTCTAGCAAACTGTCGCCATTATAAGTATGCCGATTTATCTGTTAGCAGTTGCCCTTAGCAATGCACACATGGGTGTACAGACGGCAATCACTGTATCACTGTGATACTGAAGTAAACTTAAAAACGTGATGATTCTTAAGCAATTTCTGGAATTCTAAGAAGCCTTTAATAAGGGTTTTATTTCTATGATTACTAGGCAGACATGTGGAGTTTTATTCACAAAGGACATCAGAGATTATTGGACCATGTTTAGAGACATTGTCTCTAGGTTTAGCAAGACTGAAACTTATTTTGAAGGTTTGCATGATGTTTGATGATGGGCTGATTTTTTTTTTTTTTTTTAACCAGGAAGGTTTGATTTATTATAAATTTATTTCATTTATTTACCCCTTGGCGTATTGTCATACACAGAATCTCTATTATTATGTTTGTGCACAGTTCTACGATTAAAAAAAAGCAGTTACAGTAAATAATTGTTATAAACAATTATATTTTTTTTATTTCAGAGAACACAGGAACATTGACAGAATGTACAAAAGAAGGAAGTAAATAATATCTTTTCCCTTCTCCTTAGCCTCCAAAACATATTAAATTGTTTTTATCCTGAAATTTGACTGCCCAGTTTTCCTTCTTATTTAATGCTGAACATCCGTTGAAAATTATTCTGGTGTACGCCAGTGATTATGGGGGGGGGTGGGGGGGGGCTGTTTCTTCTTCTAGCTCACAAAAACTGAGAATATAGTATTTTAAAGTCACGTGACCTTGGCACGGGCTTTTTTTTTGGTCAACTTTAACGTGAGGGAACATACATATCCAAGATGGCGGACTCGCTCGCGCATGTGCGTCGCACAACGCTCGACGCAGTAGGCTAAACTTGAACGTATATTTGGTTAAATGCCTCAATTTTCTGTCCAGACCTGAAAAAAAAAATCTTCGTAATAGTAAGAGTATTATTTATTATACAAACACTCTCTGAGGTAAGATTACAAACATAATATGCATATTTTTCCCGTGAAATGTGCTCAGGACGCATGTTAACGCCGAAACTAGCTTAAAATATTGACTTTTCCCCAGAAAAAGGAGGGAAGGACAGCCATTTTGTTTTTCTTTTTGCACACTCATGTGCAAGCCAAAGTGTTTATTGATTATCAACAACTGTAACTTCTGCTTTGAAGTATTAATATCTGATGTATATACAGTCAATGAACGTTCCCCCCGACCTTGATGGATCAAGTGGTATAGAAATTGGACGGATGGATGGATATACATTGTTCATTTAGTTGTGACATTACACAAAAAAAAAAAATAACAATAACAAAATATCAATCTATTTTACTGGATTACCTCATTGAAAGAAATCAGAAATCACATACATTTTTATGTTTTAATTTTTGTGTTTATTGATCAGATTACAAAACATTGATTACATTGTTTTGTTTTTCTATTGTTAGATGTAGGGGTTGGTAGCATGTGGGGGACAATAGTGCAGGGGACTTTGCTCAATTGCCCAATTAAACCAGCCAATTGTGCCGAATTAGATGTGCCAATTTAGGGTCTTTTTAGAGTTTCCAATTAGCCTAAGCTGCATGTTTTTGGAATGTGGGAGGAAACCAGAGTACCTGGAGGAAACCCACGCAGACACGGGGAGAACATGCAAACT